>JABMCL010000371.1:572500-577500 GCA_018857735.1 Alviniconcha marisindica | reverse complement strand
CAAAGCAACAACAAAAAAGAAAAAAGAAAAAAGAAAAAAAAAGAAAAGAAAAAAAGAAGAAAAAAGAAGAAAAGAAGAAGAAGAAGATAAGCCGATTAGCTCTCCATCTCATTTTTCATCGTTTAATTGTTGTTTAAGTGTCGTTTTCTAGCTTGACAAAGGGGATTGCCCCCAAAATTCGGATGTTGTGTTTTGTCCTAATAAATAGCGTTCTTTTGAACCTTTTATGTGTTTGGATCTTGTTTTGGAATGCTAGCAGTCATTGTCTACTGCAATTCTCTCCTGTTTGGCTGTTCTCAGTATCCTCTGTTTGCTGCCCGTTTTAAGCTGTGTAAATTAAGCTTTGCATAGTCAGAATTCTCGTGCATGCAGCGCTTAGAATAGTCCCTACTGACAAAATGTTGTGCTTTATAAATACTTTAATTATTATTTTTCTCTCTTAAATAAAGTACAGAAAGTTCAAAGCAACGCTGCTCGCCTTGTTTTGAGAGTTCTCAGAACTGAACATGTCTCTCTCCACATCTTGCTTTTCTCCAATGGCTGCCCGTTGAGTCACGAATACAGTACAAAGACCGTTCCTGTCTACTTGACTGAACTGAATGTTTACAAACCAACCCGCCAGCTGCGCTCTTCTCTCTGATACTTCCATTCTTTGTCTTCCCACTGTGTGCACGCATTCACTTGTTCAGAGATCTTTTTCTTATGCTGCACCGTTTGTCTGGAAGTGTCCTGTGTAAAGTTAGGTCATCAAACACACTCACATCTTTCAAATCACTTTTGAAATCTCCCTCTTGAAGCTATCCTGTTGACACATACGAAGCTATAGACTTGTGTGTGTGTGTGTGTGTGTGTGTGGGGGGGGGGGGGGGGGGGGGGGGGGGGCGGGCGCGAAAGAAGTTGAAGGCTATAGAACTAGAGAGAGCTGTGCGATACAAATTAGGTATTGTACATTTGACATGTTTGAGTCATGTACGCCACATTGACCGGGCCGCACACATGAGGGATCCACTACATTAGAAAAGCATTTGTTACCATAAAACTGCTTAAACGTTTCACCGGACAGTTTGGCCAAGCCAGTTCCGTTTTACTTGCAAAACAGAGCGCGGTCATGAGTCCTCTAAGGCCTCATTGTAGTCCCAGAGCCTCTCCTGTCACGAAGACCTTCACACAAGGGCAGCACACCGTCAACAGGCATTTGACGTTTTCAGTCGAAGTCAACAGGTCTCTAGATAATGGCAGGGCCTTCGTGGAGGCGGCAGTTGGAGGGTTGGGGTGACGGCATGAAGGATGGAGGGGGGAGGGGGGGGGGGGGGGGGGGGGGGGGGGGGGGGGGGGGGGGGGGGGGGGGGGGGGGGGGGGGGGAGGGCAGGGGGTGTGCTTGTTTGTTCACTGTGGGATGCGCGAGTCTGAAGCTGCCGCCCGATTGGCAAGAAATCCCCGAGACTTAACAGGAAATTGGATCTCACGGCCTTCGTCTTACAACATCTTCCGTCTCCGTTTGGTGACAGTGCCGCTTGCCTCTACGTGTGTGTGTGTGTGTGTGTGTGTGTGTGTGTGTGTGTGTGTGTGTGTGTGTGTGTGTGTGTGTGTGTGTGTGTGTGTGTGTTGTATGTGTGTGTGTGCGCCGCGCGCGCGTGTGTGTGCGTGTACATGTGTGTGTGTGTGTGCGGCGCGTGTGTGTGTGTGTGTAAGTCGCGCGGTGTGCGTGCGTGTGTGTGTGTGCGCGCGGCGTGTGCGTGCGTGCGTGCGCGCGCGCGTGTTTGTTGTGTTGTGTGTGTGTGTGCTGGGGGGCGGTGTGTGGTGTGTTGTGTGTGTGTGTGTGTGCTGTGCGTGTGGTGTGTGTGTGTGTTGTGTGTGTGTGTTGTGTGTGTGTGTGGCGCGCATTCGGACCACATCCCCATCTACTCCCACGCCGACGTCACGCCGATTATCCTCCTGCTCTGACCATTTCCAAAGCGATGCATGATCAGCAAGCTGAGGAAACATCAGACCCTCAATTACGGTCTTGCTCGAAAAAAGTGAAGCCGCTGTCAGCTTGACCTTTTGGCGATAGTTTTTAAATCTCTGCCGCAGAGAGAGAGAGAGAGAGAGAGAGAGAGAGAGAGAGAGAGAGAGAGAGAGAGAGAGAGAGAGAGAGAGAGAGAGAGAGAGAGAGAGAGAGAGAGAGAGAGACGAACGAACGAACGAACGAACGAACGAAAGGTTTATTGAACTAGGCCGTCTGCCCATGTCAAACAGGGAGGTTGGGGGTGTGTGGGGACATTGTTTGTGCATAAACAATCTTAGCATCAGAGAGAGAGAGAGACAGAGAGAGAGAGAGAGAGAGAGAGAGAGAGAGAGAGAGAGAGAGAGAGAGAGAGAGAGAGAGAGAGAGAGAGAGAGAGAGAGAGAGAGAGAACTCGAAAACTTTATTTTACAAGGATTAAAACCTAACAGTTGGTCCTTTCTAAGGTACTTCTGAAATTAAAAAACAAACAAACAACAACAACAACAAAATCATCATTTGTATACAGATAATATGAAGCATGAATGAATGAGTGCATGCACGCACGCACGTACACGCCGCACGTACACGCCACACACACACACACACACACACACACACACACACACACACACACACACACACACACACACACACACACACACACACACACACACACACACACACACACACACACACACACACACACACAACAGTCGGAAAGTTAGGAGGACTGGGCGGAACTGAACGCGTGTAGAAACTAGATCTCAAATGACCACTCACTGCCGTGTTTTGCATAATTATCATTTTGCTGTTGTCGTTGTTGACGTCGTCGCCGTCGTCGTTGTTATACAACTGCTTTTGAAATCAATTTTCTTGCACGATGCAGTAAAGAGAAACGTTGTGCCGAGCGTGGTCAGCGTGAAGCAGATTGCACTAAACGACGACACAGAGGAGGTGCACGATTCTCATCAACTTAAATCTACCTGAAACGTACGTGTTGGAGTTGGTCCCCCTAAGCTAGGTAGCCTTCACAAACTCCTTTCAGTTTTTCACGCGAACTTGTGGCCATGATTTGCTTCAAAGACAATGATTGACTTCTTCCTGACCTCGTTGTTGTTTTTTCTCGTCTTTTTTTTCCAGGTGCCGTCTTGACAAGTTCGTTTTTGTTCAGTCGACTTAATTATTATCATCCATGCAGCAAGGAGAACCGACAGTTCCATGCGAAAGAGATCGGCTACCCACTACATCCTACGTTTGCTGTTAAAAGAGCGTCTCATATAAGTTTACTTGTTTGACGCTCAAGGAAATAATGATTGTATTGTATGCCGGTATGCTTCCGTTAATAAGACTGTTTAAACCAAAGGGATCGGCCCTCTTTCCACCAGCTCCCACGTGGACGAGATGCTAGTACTGTCTCTTCAGCTGCAGTCATGGCCTTCCACAGCTGACCACTCTGGAGGTCACCCAGTATGTGCAATTCAGTATTGTGCACTGACAAATGCGGTCCACGGGGTGAAAGGCTTGCGTGTGTGACCGAGAGAGAGAGAGAGAGAGAGAGAGAGAGAGAGAGAGAGAGAGAGAGAGAGAGAGAGAGAGAGAGAGAGGGGAGAGATAGGGGTGTGTGTGTGTGCGTGTGTTGGTGCGTGTGTTTGTGGTGTGTGTGTGGTGTTGTGTGTTGTGTGAGTGTGCGTGTGTTGTGTGTGTGTGTGTGTGTGTGTGTGTGTGTGTGTGTGTGTGTGTGTGTGTGTGTGTGTGTGTGTGTGTGTGCGGTGTGTTTGTGTGTGTGTGTGTGTGTGTGGTGTGGGGGTGGTGTGGTGGTGGTGGTGGTGGTGTGGTGGGGGGGGGAGGGGGGGGTCCCGCCACATTGGCGTCAACAACACCGCCTTCGGAGGATTTATCTCCATTTCTGGAGGTTGGATGCTGTTACGCAAGGAGCTTATCGTGGCGGAAGACAGTCGCCACATAACTATGCCGCGCATGAGAGCATTTTAATGCAGCTTTGGTGACAATGTGTTGCGACACACAACCCAAGCCAAGGCGGTCTGTTTTGTTCGCTGCAATGCAGCTTTGGTGTTCTTGCTGGTGACAACGTGTTGCGACACACAACCCAAGCCAAGGCGGTCTGTGTTTTGTTCGCTCCAATGCAGCTTTGTGTCTTGCTGGTGAAAACGTGTTGGACACACAACCCAAGCCAACCGTCTGCACTACACTTACAAACACACACAACACACCTCTCGCACAGCGCGCGCACCACACACACACATACACACACACACACACACACACACACACACACACAAACGCACGCACACAACACACACACCACACACACATACACACACACACACACACACACACACACACAACAACAACAACAACAACAACACACACACACAACAACAACAATAAGAAGAACAATAACAACACACACACACAAACACACACACAACAACAACAACAACAAAACCTCACTAAAACGACAACAACCAACCTACCAAAAACAAAACAAAAAAATCAAGCAAATAATCAAACAACAACAGCAACACCACAGTGCACGTGCTCTCCCTGGCACTTCAGTTACAATTCCGCTGACGTCATACAGACGACTTTGACGACAACACTGACAGACACCAGCATCGTCGTCATCATTATCGTGTTCCTTTCTGCGGATACTGAAATTAGGGTCCATTCGGCTGTGATTCCAGGGCTATCGAAGGCTCTTTCGTTTAGGAGTTCCCGGAATAATGATAATCACAATCATTAGGACAAATATAGCTGCACATACTTTACCTACTGTCAAGGAGTCTGTCTCTTCAATTCATTCAACTTCATTTCCCCCCAATTCTCTCCGATTATAAAGTGACGTGTGACGTGAAAAATGAATCAGACTTTCACTTTTCCTCTTCTCTCTCTCTCTCTCTCCTCTCTCTCTCTCTCTCTCTCTCTCTCTCATTTTATTTTGTAATTTTGTGTGTGTGTCTATTTGTTTTGTCACGTAGCTTTTATATAGAGT
>JABMCL010000371.1:552500-560000 GCA_018857735.1 Alviniconcha marisindica | reverse complement strand
AGTCAACTTTTTGTGATGACTTTTATTTTGATATCCGTTCCACCCCTTGCTACCGCAGTAGCACGCAAAAGATCCCGGTCATTCTGCCAAAAGTGCAGGTAGCAGGTTGCAGCTAAATACGCATGCACCTTATGTATGCGGCTTTGCATGAAGTGACATGGTGCATGGTTGTATGGTGTACACAGAACGCGCCGAGATGGCAGCAGTTTCATGGGGCAGTTTCATGTAAATACACCACTTCGACGGATATTCAGAAACACCCTGTAAAAGGCTGCGCACTCATGTAGAGCCACATGCGAGCCCAAGGAGTCTGCTTGAGAACGGAGAATAGCGCTATGTAAAAGCGATCAACAACAACAATATATAGCTCGCCGGAGGCACAAGGTATATTAGGAGCCTGTGTGTGTGCGCGCACGCACGCAGGCGCTTACTGGCGTATATGCGCGCGCGCGCGTACCTACGAACAAGCGCGCGAACACATACAAACACGCGCACGCACGCACGCACGCACACACACACACACGCACGCACGCACACACACACACACACGCACGCACACACGCACACACACAGTGCTGTTAGGTTGTTATTGTAATTTATAAGCGCTTTGGATCGATTTTCCCATTATTTTGTCCGTCCCCCCCCCCCCCCCTACCCCCTCACTTCCCCCCGCTCCCCTCACCCTCCACTCATCCCCGTAACCGTGCGTAACCCCTGATTACTCCCGCTCAGAGCACGAGTTGAACGCGCAACCTTTGCACATCAAAGACTGGTGCCGGAAAGACATCGGAGCACCACCTCTACTCATCACCGTAACAGATGAAGCGAGCGCAAGAAGGACTGCCCTCAACGTCTGCCATCAAGTCAAGCCGAACAGCTCGTTATTCCATGTAAAAGAAAAATGTGGGCGTAAGCCGGAAGTAATAAGTTGACAACCGACAGGGTAGGAATTCATTATTCCACTGAAAGGAAAATGTGGGCGTTAGACGGAAATAATAAACAGACAATAGAAATAGACAGAAAAAAAGTTCATTATTTCATGTAAAGGAAAATGTGGGCTTTAGACGGAAATAATAAACGGACAATAGACAGAAAAAAGTTCATTATTTCGTGTAAAGGAAAATGTGGGCTTTAGACGGAAATAATAAACAGACAATAAACAGAAAAAAATTCATTATTCCATGTAAAGGAAAATGTGGGCGTTAGACGGAAATGATAGATGGGCAGTTGCCAACAACAACAACCACCTCCAAAACAAAAAACAAAAACTAACAACAACAATAAACCAACTGAAGAAACAACAGAAGGCTACTGTTCAAGACGAATAGAAACGTATTTCCGGTTGGGTGTGCTGTAAAGGAACTAAAATGACTTCTATTCGTCGTCTACACACACACACACACACACACACACACACACACCATACACTCTCTGTCTCTGTCTCTGTCTCTGTCTCTGTCTCTGTCTCTCTCTCTCTCTCTCTCTCTCTCTCTCTCTCTCTCTCTCACACACACACACACACACACACACACACACACACACACACACACACACACACACACACACACATACACACACACACACACACAAAACACACACACACACACACACACACACACACACACACACACACACACACACACACACACACACACACACACACACACACACACACACACACACTCACACGCGCGTGCGCATCAATACCAAGTCTTTTCGTTATTTATTTGCAGGTAAATAACCCTGCAGGGACTAAGGAATAGTCTTTACATACAAGAAATAAAAAGGGCACGTTGAAAATAAACCTGAATAGGAGTCGAACCTCTCACCCCATCCTGGCCACCACCGCCACCCCTTAAAAACGCGTGGCTTGCGATAATGATGATGGATATTGATGTGGTTCGTTTCTTTTCTCCGCGCTTCTGGGATTCTCTCCATTCAAAAGGCACTGAGACTGATGGATTGGGAAGGATCTAATACTACAAAATGCGATTGGAAACATTCGGGTAGGCGTAGAATGCAGACATTTGGGTAGGCGTAGAATGAAATCATTCGGGTAGGCGTAGAATGAAGACATTCGGGTAGGCGTAGAATGCAGACATTTGGGTAGGCGTAGAATGAAGACATTTGGGTAGGCGTAGAATGTAGACATTTGGGTAGGCGTGGAATACAGACATTCGGGTAGGCGTGGAATGCAGACATTCGGATAGGCGTAGAATGAAGACATTCGGGTAGGCGTAGAATGAAGACATTCGGGTAGGCGTGGAATGCAGACATTCGGGTAGGCGTGGAATGCAGACATTCGGGTAGGCGTAGAATGAAGACATTCGGGTAGGCGTGGAATGCAGACATTCGGGTAGGCGTTGAATGCAGACATTCGGGTAGGCGTGGAATACAGACATTCGGGTAGGCGTAGAATGTAAGACATTCGGGTAGGCGTGGAATGCAGACATTCGGGTAGGCGTGGAATGCAGACATTCGGGTAGGCGTGGAATGCAGACATTCTGGTAGGCGTGGAATGAAGACATTCGGGTAGGCGTGGAATGCAGACATTCGGGTAGGCGTAGAATGAAGACATTCGGGTAGGCGTGGAATGCAGACATTCGGGTAGGCGTGGAATACAGACATTCGGGTAGGCGTGGAATGCAGACATTCGGGTAGGCGTAGAATGCAGACATTCTGGTAAGCGTGCATGCAGACATTCTGGTAGGCGTGGAATACAGACATTCGGGTAGGCGTAGAATGTAAGACATTCGGGTAGGCGTGGAATGCAGACATTCTGGTAAGCGTGGAATGCCGACATTCGGGTAAACGTGTCTAGATTACAATTAAGTGTCGGGGAGCATGAAGAGAAGAGATGACATCAGCGCCGAATTTAAGACGGGACGGCGGGAACCTGGGGCTCAGCCTATAACGAGGCTAATATGCTGTGTTTCGTGAGCACACGCAACTTGCTCGTCCAGTCAATTTGATCAAATCTACAACCGCCACTGGAAAAGAAAAAAAACAAGAAAAAAACACAACTTCTTGAGGTCTGCTATTGTGTGGGTATAATTTGCTGACATGTGTTGTCATCTAGATAATTGTAAGGCCAGTCTAATATCACTTATGTGTCTGTCTTACTTTGCTGAGTTTGCATGTTGCGAAGTTTTCCACAGGAATAGCTTTTTGTTTTATTCTTAAGATGTAATGTAGTTTACCGCAGTTATTTGTATTCTTGTTTGACTTATTGAGTATTGCCGTGTTTGTCATCAGCGAAAGATTTGTAAAAAATCCCCAAAAAATGAAAAGAAAAGAAAAAATCACTTTTGTGAAAAGACTTTTTTTTTAAAGGAAAAAAAGAAAAAAAAAGAAAAAAAGGAAAAGAAAAGAAAAAAAGAAAAGAAATACCGATGGCACACTGTACGCAGCGGTTTCCGGCCCACCTTCCGTTCGTCTTCAGCATGGTCGGTTACAGCAACAGCCCAGCGAGAGGATGCAGCACTCGGCCAGTATAGTTCACAGCCAGGAACTGGAACTGGCTGTGATGCAGCAGCTTGTGCTGGAGACGCAAGAAAGAGTATGTAGACTGCTAATCGATGTTTCGGAGCGTGTACGGCCTACAATTGTATTACCTTTCTGTACTATCGACAGCTCTTTTTTCCCATCCCCCACCCACCCCCTTTCTTCTTCTTCTTCTTCTAACATTTGTTTGTGGTATTGTCGTGTTTATTTGTGTTTATAGTATAGCAAGGACTAGCTGTTAGATCGGTCCAAATGGACCTAACGCTACTATCCTTGAGTATTGAAGTTTTTGACTTCTTCTTCTTCTTCTTCTTCTTCTTCTTCTTCTCTCTCTCTCTCTCTCTCTCTCTCTCTCTCTCTCTTCTGTGTGTCTCTCTCTGTCTCTCTCTCTGTCTCTCTGTCTGTCTGTCTGTCTGTCTGTCTGTCTGTCTGTCTGTCTGTCTTCTGTCTGTCTGTCTGTCTGTCTGTCTCTCTCTCTCTCTCTCTCTCCTCTCTCTCTCCTCCTCTCTCCTCCCTCTCTCTCTCTCTCCTCTCTCTCTCTTAGGAACTATAAGTCTACCTCCTTCGCCAATTGTCTGATCTTGCTGATTGTCTGGCAAGACACTTCACAGATGTTCTGTTCATTTACATAGCGAGTTAAAAAGGTTCATGTTTAAAGATCTAGCTAACGACGAGCCGTAAATGGCGGGTGTGGTTTGTGGTTGGCTTTGTGAGTTAAGTCGTTTGGTACGATTCTTTTTTAAAGAACTAGAGTTCTACATGCAGTTTCGAACAGGCTTAGCTGGAAAGATAGATCGAGGTAAGAACTTTAAATCAAGGATTTTGCTTTAAAATCAAGTCAATATATTTTAATCATCCTTCACGGGGCAATTCACCTAACTACTAAGCCTCATTAATTTATATAAGAAAAGGAACTAAACAGAAAATTAAAGCAACGTCAAAAGCATTTAAACTGATAATAATAAACAGACATACTGGAGTTAATAATTTTTCGAAGGTGGATGTCGACCGCTGACACTTTCATTCACCACGTTAGGAAAAACGTAAGAGAGGCCGAGATTGGTGATTTTTTCTGCCTCCAGCCCCGATAATCGAATACGACGCAAGTAGGATTCTAATGTGAAAGAAAATCAACGGAGCATTTAGAAACAAAATTCTCGATTTCAAGTTTTTATTTTGATATCTTTTACCTGATGGAGAAAAGACGCCCTTCTTGGATAGAACTTCTTGGCCTTTTCTGTCTGTTCTTTCAGATCTTCCTTCCTTCTGTTATCAAGAATATTTAGTTACCTGTGTGTGTGTGTGTGTGTAGGGGGGGGGGATGTGCGCGCGCGCGTGCGTGCGTGCCTGTGTGTATGTGTGTGTGTGGGGGGGGGGGGGGGGGGTGGGGGGGATTGATTGATGATCGCTTATATAGCGCTATTCTCCGCTCTCTTGAGCAGACTCACTGCGCTCGCATGTGGTTCTACATGAGTGACTAGCTTTATAGCGCGGTTTTGTTGTTGTTGTTTTTGAATATCCACCGAAGTGGTGTACTTACAACGCTGGCATGGCTGGTGCCACATGAAACTGCAGCCGTTTCGGCGCAAGTCCTGTGTACACCATTATCCATACAACCATGCACCATGTCACTTCATGCAAAGCCACATACGTAAGGTGTATGCGTGTTTAGCTGTAACCTGCCATTTGCACTTTTGGCAGAATGACCGGGGTCTTTTACGTGCTACTGCAGTAACACGGGGGTGAAACGGATACCGAAATAAGAGTCAGCACAGAAAGTTGACCCTGGAGAAGACAATTCTCCCGCCGCTCCAGCAGGGATTCGAACCCGCGACCTTTCAATCACGAGTCCGGTGCTCTAACCACTGAGCTATCCCCGCGGACATGCAAATTGCACTCGCGAATCGCACAACGGCTCACACCACATGACACGTGCAGCTTTGTTGTCATCGCCGTCGGAAACGGTGGTGCTTTCACCCTTATATAACCGTCCTGGTTGACTGGGCGTAAAAAAACAAAAAACAAAAACAAAACAAGTTACTTATTTACTATCGTCCTGATATAGCCGCACTGGTTGATTGGCGTAAAACACTAACTTATTTACTTACTTATTTACTTATGTTCTGAGAGGGTTAGTTCCTTTAAGGCCAGCAGGCTACCCAACAAGTTCAGATACACTTGCCGTTTGCAGACTGGACAGTTCATCATTGGGCGGACATGCAAATTGCACTCGCGAATCGCACAACGGCTCACACCACACGACACGTGCAGCTTTGTTGTCGTCGCCGTCGGGAACGGTGGTGGGACCAGCGTGAATCAATTAGTTCCTTCAGCGTGGCGCACTGTGTGACCCTAGATGACGCCAGCAATATGATTAACATTATTGGATTGCATTATTAAACGCCAGTAATACGATTAACATTACTTGGATTGCATTATTAAACGCCAGTAATACGATTAACATTACTAATTAACATGAACATCCCAACGTTGTTATACAACATCGGCAGTGTTTATAATAGCATTATATTTCATCTTTTATATAGCATCTTTTAACTTCTAATGCAAAATCAATAAACCTTCTAAAAAGAAAGTCTATAATTTTTGTTGCTGTTGTTGTTTGTTCTTGCTTTTTTCCTCCAGTTTTCATTCTGAGGTCCTCTTCCACGCGCACTGGACAGATTTTGAGACGGCCAGCACCTTTAAAGCCAAGAAACCTGGAAAGAGTAAGTGGTGGCCGGGAAGCCTGGAAGACGGCAAAAAGAAAGACGGAAGATTGGAGGCTTGACCGGCGCAACTGAGTGGCTGATTCTTCATGCTCAACGGCCGGCCAGTCAGGAAGGTGAGGTCGAGGTGGGACACAATTCATCTTAATGACAAGTACCAGTCTGGCCCGGTCTGTTCGCGTCACCGTCCACTTTGTGTTTGAAGAGAATGGGGGCGGGAAAGTGAAGCGAAGATAGGAGGATGGGGCGAGGGGCGGGGGGCGGAGGGGGGGTGGGGGGGAATGGGGGAGGGGGGCGGGGGGAGAGAGAAGAAGCTGAATGAACGGAGCAGGCAACATCAGAAAGGTATAGAATTCCTGCCAGCGAGCAAAGCATGGACAGCTACATCAATTGTGACCTGCTCCAAGGATTAAAAGCGACAAGTACCCTTACTAACTCCGCAGAGCTCAGGAGCTGTGTTGAAACTGGAGGCGGCCGTCCTCATCTCCCAGTCCCCAATAGTCCTTATGGTCTCTGTGGACGTAAAGCAACACTGCACTCGAGGTCTTTCAGAGATCAGGAGCTGTGTGAGAGTCGAGGTGACCGTCCTAATCTCCCAGTCCCCAACATTCCTTATGGTCTCTGTGGACGTAAAGCGACGCTGAACTTGAACTGGCCAACTCTGAAGTCTCAGTGTCGAATGAACCTCCACTTCTGTAAGCACATGATACCTGACACACCTTGGAGTTTATTAAACCTCCCGTCAACCGCACTGTGTCACCTCAGGACATGCGTGGAATAAAACCTAACCCATACATGCCCAGATATTTTGCTACCACTGAGGCAAAAGGCCTTCCATTTCTTGAAAACGGTGGTCTCCTCAAAAAAAGAAAAAAAGCGGGAAGTATTAACCATCTCTTTGAATAAAGGAAGTCCATCTTCAGAGGTCCGCGTCAGCAGGATGTCATAATTACACTCAAGTAAAATAGACTAACAAAACCAGTTATACGTCCTGAATATGGGACGGTGGGTATGAAAGGGTTAATGACAAACTGGAAGTGAAGAATAAAGCTCAATGGGAAGACTACTCAGGATGGAGGGGGGGGGGGGCGGGGAGCAGGGCAGATGCGTAGAATGACGTTAGTGTCTCCGGGCATTAATCGCAGTCTACATCTGTTGGCGAACATACAAGTTAATGTCCATCCATTTAAACCCCATTCAGCTTCGAAACACACACACAACACACACACACACAAACACACACACACACACCACACACACACACACACAC
>JABMCL010000371.1:542500-547500 GCA_018857735.1 Alviniconcha marisindica | reverse complement strand
TCGAAAAGAGTTCGTTACCCATCTCACTCACAAGACACTACGTTGGTGGAATACGTTCTGAAGCTGACCAAAAAGCAACAACAACAACAACAACAACAACAACAACAGCAACAACAACAGCAACAGCAACAACAACAACAACACACACACACACACACACACACACACACACACACACACACACACACACACACACACACACACACACACACGCGCACACACACACGCGCGCGCGCGCACACACACGGACACACACACACACGCACGCACGCACGCACGCAACACTGTATGTTTATCTGTATGTTTGTGGGGTTGCCTAGTTGGGTCTGTGTTGTGTGTGGATTGGTTGTATGTTGGTTGAAACACGTTCCTTTCTCTTTTCTTTTGGTCTCTCCTTTCCCTGCTCTTTCAGAGTCATGCATTGCTTTGTCCAGATGCTCGTGTGTTCACTTGGAGGAAATGTATCCAGGTCGGTCAGAAGGTTGTGGGGTTCTGTGCAAGCGGCAGCAGAGTCTTGATGTCTTTGATGCTTTACTTCGTGGGATGGTTATTTTATTTTTATTTATAGATATTCATTGTTATGTATTATTGTAGACTGCCAAGATGACTTATACTGTGGCGTTCATGTGCCATACGGTGATGTATTACTCAAAAAAATTTTTGTTTTGTTTTGTTATATACATGTGTGACAGCAACTGTATAAAATTGTGTACCTATAACGTTAACGGCCTTGGAAATTACAAAAAGAGGAAAGATGTATTTGACTACCTTAGAACTGAAAATGCTAGCATTTACTTTTTACAGGAAACTCACCTTAAGACCAAGGCAGAAAATATGGTACTGGCCATGTGGGGTTATGATTGTATTTTGAATGGGAATAACGCAAATTCAAATGGTGTTGCTGTTCTGTTCAAAAATAATTTAAATTTCAGACTGCATACAGTTATATGGATGATGAAGGCAAATACATTATTCTTGATATTGAAATGCTGGGAAAACGGATGACATTGGTGAACCTATATGCACCGTCCAGTGGAGACCATCCAGAATATTTTGAAAAAATTGAAAAAGATATTGATAAAATAGCAAATAATTACATTTTAATCGGAGGGGACTGGAATGTTGTTCTTAATCCTGCTTTAGACTCCTCATGTTACAGAGCAGTAAACAGATCCAGAGCCAGAAAGAAAGTTTATGACTTAATGTTAAAGTATGACTTGATTGATTCTTGGAGGGAATTATACCCGGAGAAGAAAAAATATACGTGGAGACGCTTTAAATCATTTGTTCAGGGGAGACTCGATTATTTTCTCCTTTCCCAAGAGTTAAATGTTCAAGTAAAAGAGGCCAATATTTCACCTGGATACTGTTCTGATCATGCACTAGTGTCACTTGAATTGAAAGTAAATGACATTAAGAGAGGAAAACCATTGTGGAAGTTTAATAACTCGTTACTACGGGATAAGGAATATGCGAAATTAGTAAAGGACACGATTTTAAAAGTGAAACAACAGTACTCTTTTCCTCAAGAAGGGGAAATGTCTTCCACTAGAGACACCCATCATGCAGGCTATCAGATTAATGATCAGTTGTTTTCTGAAATGATACTACTAGAGATAAGAGGAAAAACTATTTCATATGCAGCATACAAAAAAAAAAAAAAAAAAAAAGCAAGTAAGGCAAAAGGAGAATGAGCTCAGGTCAGAAATTAAAAAAACTGGAAGACCACCATACCATAAATGAAAACGACCTTGTACTCTTGGAAGCAAAGAAGGAGGAGCTAAGACTCCTGAGACAGCACAAAATTGAAGGTATGATTGTAAGATCAAAAATAAAATGGATACAGGAGGGTGAAAGGCCTTCAAAATATTTTTGCCACTTGGAAAAAAGAAACTTTGTGCAGAAACATTTATCGTTTATTGAAAAAGAAGATGGCGAAGTGCTCTTTGACCAGGATGAAATTGTGAAGGAGACGAAATATTTTTATGAAAAATTGTATGAAACAAGAGAAAAGGATGTTGTGACGAAAAAGGAAAACTTGTTTGATGTAACCAGAAAAAAAGATTGGAACGCTAGCAGTCAACGTTGTATCAGATTGTTTTAGTTTTTCCCCCCAGAAAGTAAGATAAATGAATAAAAAAATTTTTTATATTTGTGCGAGAACAGTAGGGTACGTTCTACAATACTGTCGGGCAAGGAGAGGCACGGACGTAATCTATATAATTATAAATTAAACAGCAACAACAGCAACAACAACAGCAACAACAACAAAACACTTTCATTTTGCGCAGGCAACATCGCTTTGCTTGCAGAAATGGTGGAAGGCTTAACGTCCGCGAAAGGCTTAGGTTAATGGAGCTTTTCTCAGACCCCGAACAGCATCGGGCTGTTTCTGAAACACTACCTGAATAAGATCAATCGTAACGGCTCTGTTAATCAGATAGATCGACGGTATTATTTATTATTCCCCGAAAGGCTGGAAAACTTGGGTATAAAACAGCGCAGAAAACGAAAACAGCGACAAAACATGGAAACGGGGTTTCAGTCAGCTCACTGGAGACCCAAGAAAGATCAAAGCGATACGAAGCTTGGACTCGCTGTGGCCACAAGGGAGCTCACTCACCCGCACGAAGAGCGATCGATTAAGGCCCCTGGCAGGCACGACAGGAAGTGTGTGATGAGACATGGAGCAGACGTGTTGTTGCCGCCAGTGCCGCCCTCCACACGCTGCCCCCAACCCCTTGGGACTGTCACCCGCTTACTCCAGCCATGTCCAAGCCTGCAGGTCTAGAATTCTAAACGTGAAAAACCAAACTGAATGGGAATTAAGGGATTAACTGCTTCGTCAAGGTTGCTCACTCGGCTCAGTGACTCTGAGGTGCGGGTATCAGCCAAAGGTAGAACAAACCAGAAGGAGAAAAAGATGATGCTTATGAAGAAGAAGAAGAAGAAGAAGGAAGAGGAGAAGAAGAAGGAAGACGAGGAGGAGAAGAAGAAGGAAGAGGAGGAGGAGGAGGAGAAGCAGAAGAAGAAGAAGAAGAAGAAGAAGAAGAAGAAGAAGAAGAAGAAGAAAACGTCGACGATAACATCAACAACAAAGAAGGTATAGAAAAAGCAGAAGAATTAGTTCATGGGGTTTAACTTCTCGTCAGCCGCATAGAGTCACCAAAGGACGCGAAGAAGAAGAAGGAGAAGAAGAAGAAGAATTCGGTTCAATTCAATTTTTAAAAAAATTAAAAAATCTTTATTTATCCCACAAAGGACAATTTTGTTGTGGTCATGGCGGGCTCGTAAAATAATGAATGATGGACAGCACAGATTATAATCATGCTTCTGTTTGAGGCAGTGTTGCAATGATTCAAACAAATGTGTCGATTAAACCGACTTACACATAGCCTACTGTAACGGCAGTGCCGGTTAAACCAATGATAGATAGCCTGCTGTAAAAACGGTGTCGGTTAAACCGACTGATACGTACCTACTGTATGAAACCCCCTTCTTTTTTTTCTTTTCTTTTTTTGCCAAGCACATCATTGTGGGGCGTTTATTCAGAAACAGTCATCCACCATTACAATATTCCTCTCGCTCATTCATTCACGCGTCTTTGTATGATTTGTTTTCTCCACATGTACATCCTGCACTATGCCTCTTCCCCTTGGTCACAGTGTACATGCACATCCTGCACTATGCCTCTTCCCCTTGGTCACAGTGTACATGTACATCCTGCACTATGCCTCTTCCCCTTGGTCACAGTGTACATGTACATCCTGCACTATGCCTTTTCCCCTTGGTCACAGTGTACATGTACATCCTGCACTATGCCTCTTCCCCTTGGTCACAGTGTACATGTACATCCTGCACTATGCCTCTTCCCCTTGGTCACAGTGTGCACAATTTTTGTTTTTACGCTTTGTCACAATTAAACATTTCGGAGCCTGAGCTGATTTTCAAAATATCATGGACACTGGAAGGAAGCTATAACCTGAGGTTCGTCACCATGCCACCAGTTCTTGCCTACAAACCACAATAATTCTACCAGTTCAAGCTAGAGAATAGCTCGTCCCCCCCTCCCCCCCTCCCCCCCACACAAAAAGCACACACACACACACACACACACACACACACACACACACACACACACACACACACACACACACACACACACACACACACACACACACACACACACACACACTACCAGCAACAAACAAAACCCGGAACGAAAGAAGCAACAACAAAGCTGATTCCACTTTCCCTGTAGTATCGTGACCCGCATTACACGCCTTATTACATGCCATTTGCCTGACCCAACCACACTGCCTAAAACACAACACACACACACACACACAACACACACACACCCCCACCCCCACACAGACGCACGCACGCACGCACGCACGCACGCACGAAACGCACGCACGACGCACGCACGCACGCACGCACGCACGCACACACACACACACACACACACTACCAGCAACAAACAAAACCCGGAACGAAAGAAGCAACAACAAAGCTGATTCCACTTTCCCTGTAGTATCGTTGACCCGCATTACACGCCTTATTACATGCCATTTGCCTGCTAGGCTGCAGTCGTACGTACATCTTCCGTGCCTGGAAGCACGGAGAGCCAGACGGTCGCGCTGTTCAGCGTTTGAGGAGTCTGGTCGTTGGTTAAAGTATTGCTTTACGTCCGCAGAAACTGTAGGCTTATTAGGGACAGGACCCCAGGACGTCCACCTCGACTTTCACACAGCTCCTGAGCCCTGAGAGTCTGGTCTTCGACCCGGACACATTTATAAGCGATTCTTTTTCAGGTTTTGCAGACGCGCATTTACTCATAGGCGCGTCTTTTTTTCTTTCTTCTCCAGGTGTGAACGGCCTTTTCAAGTGTTCAGATGCGCACCCGAATGAGAGAGAGAGAGAGAGAGAGGAGAGAGAGAGAGAGAGAGAGAGAGAGAGAGAGAGAGAGAGAGAGAGAGAGAGAAGAGAGACAGAGC
>JABMCL010000371.1:525000-530000 GCA_018857735.1 Alviniconcha marisindica | reverse complement strand
AAACAAAACAAAAACAAACAAGCAACATCACACACACACACACACACACACACACACACACACACACACACACACACACACACACACACACACACACACACACACACACACACACACACACCAAAAACAACAACAAAAACACGCTTTAAAAACATCAAACACACACCCCCCCCACCCCCCACACACACACAACACACACGCACACACACGCACACACACACACACACACACACACACACACACACACACACACACACACACACACACACACACGAACAGTCAGTGTTTCATCAAATACCGAAACAAGCAAGCAAGCAAGCCATGACATACCGCATTTATTTTATGATACATATTAACGCTGCTTTTCCATCAGGTTATCCTATTGTTTGGGCCGATGTACCGTTTCTTTAATGCAGGACTTGCGAACAAAATATATTAAATGATAATTTCATGGGACTGTTTTGAACACCTCAGTAGGCCTTGAATAAACCGCTCGTCTTAAACTGGTTCCATCAAGAATGTTATTATGACCGCGTGATAGTACCGCTCTCAAAGAATCCAAAGACTGTTTATACCTGAGTATAAATTCAATCATGTTATAGTTCTCTTCCCCCCCCCCCCATAAATAAAATAGATAAATATAAATTATATATATATATAAAAAAGAAAGACAAATAGATAGATAGATAGACAGATACCAAGTTAAAGACTACCATCCATGGGCCTTCACTCCCTCAAACAAAAGCAAAGCAGGCATTGTTGAGATAATTTCATGACGCCGATTTTGTTTCCACGGCGATGAAAACCAAGAACATGATGCGGCACACCAAAACGCCCACGCCAGGTGTGCTCCTTTTATAATCCTGAGCAGCCCGATCTTGTTACATGCAAGGATTGTATCAAAGTTCAGGAGCTGTGTGAGAGTCGAGGTGGACGTCCTGGGCTGTCCGTCCTAACGAGCCTTATGGTTTCCGTGGACGTAAAGCAATACTGAACCATGCTTCGGCATTGGTCTCAGCTTGTCCCTAATATGTCAACCCACATCCGAGGACATTAAGCAACACAACCGAACCGCAAGGATTGTGTGCCACGCATACACTAGTGGCGAACCGACGAATTTATGATCCAGTAGACATCAAAACAAGGCAAATGAGCTCTGAGCAAATGAACAACTGGTTATGCAATCCGCAATGCAGTTACACAACACTTAAAACGGTTATGCAAACCAGTCGCATACTGTTACGTAACATTGTAAACCATACTGATGCACAATTATGCTGCCACAAAAATAATGTCCCCGCGTTTGGGTATTGCGGACGCATAAATTAAGTTCCCATCTGTTCAGAACCCAGAGCTGACAAATGTTTTCCCTCTAAAGCTTGCAGTAGGTCAGAATATAGCCATGCATGCTTCGCTCACTGCCAGGAATTGCTTCTCTTTCATAATTTCGCCCTACCCGGTCCATTCAACTTCATTTTTTCCAAACCCGCTTCTTACTTTTTAATTGCGTTAGTTTTGGTCTTGGAATAAAATACGAGTAGGTCGCCTTGATGCAGGTTTCCCATGCTGAGTGCCCGCGGAATGATAATACAGGGTCAAAACCACACTCCGAGCACCGCTTTCCGGCACCTTCCTCCAAACTCTGCCAGATTTGGTTACGCCACTGAAGTGGCACTCTTTATCTCCGCGCAGCTGTCCATGACCGACGCGGTCAGCGCCGTCCGAAAGGTTTGGGTACTGATAAGACTAGAAGCAACCTAGCGCCCAAGCGCAGCACGCACGTAAACATGAGGCGCATCCACCCCGGGTAGAAAAAAGAGTTCCGTCTCGATTCAAACGATTTTGGTTTTATTTGAGCTGGCGTAAGCACCATGGTCAGTTATAAAACAAACGTCTGATGCGAGATTGCATATTTGTAACAGAGAGTCAGACAGGCGTTTGTGACTTTAAAGATTTCTATCGCCTCCGCTGTATGCACACGGTTTAGATTATGTAAAATATGGAATATATACAGGGCCCAAAACATGTGGGATTGTGTATTTGTAACAGCGGGTCAGACATGCGTTTGCGATTTTAAAGATTTCCCTCGCCTCCGCTGTATCAACACAGTTTCGACTTTGTAAAATATGGAATATATACCGGGCCCAAAACGTGTGAGGTTGTAGAACAGATCTAGGGAAATGTACTCACAATGCGACGAAACACAAGGAAACAATAGTACACAAGCGCTTTCGACAAAAATTGCCTTCTTCGGGTGCAAGAAGATAGACAGCAAAAGAAGAACGAGGCAAAGAAGAGAACAGACAAGAAGGAGCTGATGTTAAAAAATGTGTTATGAATCACTTTGCTTCCATCTTATTTTGTTGTCTGTCTATCTTCTTGTATCCGAAGAAGACAGTTTTTGTCGAAAGCGCTTGCGCACTATTGTTTCTTTGTGTTTCGTCGCATCGGTGAGTACATTTCCCTAGATCTGTTCTACTTTGTCATCCTCACCAGCAGTTGTTCACTCATTCCATGTGAGATTGTTTATTGTAACAGCGAATCAGACATGCGTTTGTGGTTTTTGATTTGTTGATGTCAACATTATGTGTTAGCTTTTTGTTAAATTGCTGATAACATTTTCCATCTCGCTGTACATTATGTGTGTTATGCTTGTTCAGCTTATGCTTTGAACCGCAGGGAAGGCGCTTTAAAATTTTGCATTATTATTATTATTATTTTAAAGATTTTCCTCGCCTCCGCTGAATCCAAACACTTTAGATTGTGTCAAATGAATGAATGAATGAATGAATGAATGAATCAATATATCTTTATTTCCACGTGTCAAGTACAATATACATGCACATGGAATGAGGCATGGTGTTGAGAGCATTCGTAATCATACACACATTCACAGTAACATTAAACAATATATACACTATGATAATACGATCGACACACCACCAAATACTCATGAATTAAACGCACAGTCGCAAACGGAAAGATATTAGTATTTTTACTGACGAGTTTTGACTTGGTAGCTTTTGCTGTTGGCTGTGTTTTGTCCGGAAATGTTATCCCGTTTGGGGCTTGTGATTTAACGACTTAATTGTGATTTGAATTGTGTAAAAGAAATATTAAAAAAAATATAAATGTGTGATTCGTCCTGGGGTGGTCCTGTGAGGTTAACGAGGCGTTAAAATCCGAGAATCAACACTCAAGGGAGTTAATTAACGTTCGAAATACGTAACGCAAGTACAGCAACAAAGACCTGAGTCGCCTACGGTAACTCTCACCTGGCATGCGTGTAAATACAAGGTACATAAACTCCACCAGAGGTACATCCTCAAAAGAAAAAAGAAAAAAAAGAGGTGAGTATGTAAGTAAACATCGTGCTTAACGTCCACAGAAACCGTACGGCTTATTAGGGACGCGAAAAAAAGGAGGTAGGTAGGTAGGTAGTGTTGCTTAATGTCCTCAGATGTCAGTTGACATATTAGGGACAAGCTGAGACCAATGCCGAAGCATGGTTCAATATAGCTTTACGTCCACGGAAACCAGAAGGCTCGTTAGGACGGACAGCCCAGGACGGCCAATTCGACTCTCACACAGCTCCTGAACAATGAGTGAAAAAAAAAAAAGGATGCCCCCCAGTGGCATATATACCCTACAGTTCAGGCACACTCAGCAACACAGGTGTGCACAGGCATAACACAGAACCAGTTTTTATTCCAGACCAAACATAGTCCTTTGATCTCGAAACTGGTTCAACATTGTTAAATTCCCAAAACTAACTAACCTAACATTGTTAGATTCCAAGAACTAACTAACCTAACAATATCAAATATGCAGATAAATAGCTGGCACACAATATTATGAAAGCGCCTCAACTGCACGGGATTAATCTAACGTCCTCCGTCCAAGATGATGGCGTAAAACAGGTCCGGTCTGTCCACCTCAGTAAGACAGCTAGAGCAGTAAGACGAACAGGCTACTGCCATTACCAGTGTGTAGTAGAAAGAAAAGAAAAAAGAAAATGGGTGGGGGGGGGGGGGGTGGGGTGGGGGAATCTGAAACAAGAACGACTGCTAGCGTTCTAGAACGCTATTTATTAGGACAAAACACAACATGCTAAATTTCGGGGTAATCCCCCTTATCAGGCTGGACACAAAAACAACATAGCTCAACCAAAAGCAGATCAGTGTCCTAGTTCCACATCTCCTTTTTCACCGTTCAATTGTTGTTTAAGTGTCATTTTGTAGCTTGATAAAGGGGATTACCCCGAAAATTTTCATGTTGCGTTTTGTTCTAATAAACAGCAGAATCGACACAAAAGGGAGTTAATTAGTGCTCGAAATACGTAACACAACTACAACAAAGACCTGAGTCGCCTACGGTAACTCTCACCTGGCATTCGTGTAAATACAAGGTACATAAACTTCACCAGGGGTACACCAGAGGTACGCACGCCAGGTTAGAATTGCCGTAGGCGATTCAGGTCTTTGTTGTAGTTGTGTTACGTATTTCGAGCACTAATTAACTCCCTTTTGTGTTGACTCTGCACGAGCGCTCTTGGCCCTCGTTCTGTTTCAGATTTGTTCTAATAAACAGCATTCTTTTGAACCTTTTATTAGTTTCAACCTGCAGTAGCTTTAGCAAGCGCGGGTCGCAGCTGTAAGCTCGTTCTGTTTACCGTGCACAGTGCGCTGTGGGTCGTTGCGCGAGTTTTGTCTCTTGGGTGATTTTATTGTCTCATCGGCGGGTTTTTTTCCTGCAACCAATTGTACCCCATCCAAAGGTGAGACGAAGAGTGGATCATAAAGCAGGAAGGAATCGGCTTCACCTTGCCCCCGTCCCTAATAATCCTTATGGTTTCTGTGGACGTTGAGCACCGTGTTTACTTACTTACTTACTTACTTACTTACTTCACCTTTCAGTCTGAATTTTTGTGCCGAAGTCAGAAGATGAGTCGGAGACACTGAGGTGTGAAGCTGTGCGGATGCTCAAGGAGAAGTTTGTCC
>JABMCL010000371.1:512500-520000 GCA_018857735.1 Alviniconcha marisindica | reverse complement strand
GAGCACAGTCACACACGCGCGCACCCATACTCGCGCGCGCGCTCACACACACACACACACACACACACACACACACACACACACACACACACACATATATATATATATATACACACGGTATAGGAAAATATATATACACGATCAACGGTATAGGAAAATATATATACACGATTACACGATCAACGGTATAGGAAAATATATATACACGACCAACGGTATAGGAAAATATATATACACGATCAACGGTATAGGAAAATATAGATACACGACCAACGGTATAGGAAAATATATATACACGATCAACGGTATAGGAAAATATATATACACGACCAACGGTATAGAAAAGTATATATACACGACCAACGGTATAGGAAAATATATATACACGACCAACGGTATAGGAAAATATATATACACGATCAACGGTATAGGAAAGTATATATACACGATCAACGGTATAGGAAAAGAGAAAGAAAGAAGTTTTGCCTTCTACTGAGTCACAATCTTTAAAGGAAACATTCTGCCCTGCTCGAAGAAGAGAAACCAAAATCAAAAGGATTATTTCGACAGTCAGGAAGAAGAGAATCCTAAAACAAATGAAACATTTCGACTTGCAGAAATAAGACAATCCGAAAACAAAAGGAACATTTCCTATGTGGGAAGAAAACTATCTAAAAACAATGGCACATTTCGATATTCAGGAAGAAGAGAATCTAAAAACAATGGCACATTTCGACATTCAGGAAGAAGAGAATCTAAAAACAATGGAACATTTCGACATTCAGGAAGAAGAGAATCTTAAAACAATGGAACATTTCGACATTCAGGAAGAAGAGAATCTAAAAACAATGGCACATTTCGATATTCAGGAAGAAGAGAATCTAAAAACAATGGCACATTTCGATATTCAGGAAGAAAAGAGAATCCCAAAACAATGGAACATTTCCTCATGCAGGAAGAAGAGAACCGAAAAACAAAAGGAACATTTCGACATTCAGGAAAAAAAGAGAATCCAAAAACAATGGAACATTTCGACATTCAGGAAGAACAGATAATCCAAAAACAATGGAACATTTCGACATTCAGGAAGAACAGATAATCCAAAAACAATGGAACATTTCTACATTCAGGAAGAAGAGAATCCAAGAACAATAGAACATTTCCTCAAGCAGGAAGAAAACGATCCACTAAAAAAATTGAACACTTTGCCCTACGGGAAGAAGAGAATCGAAAAGAAAAACAATTACAGTAAGCAACACCGACAATTACAGACGCAAACTATAGCCTAAAACAAAGAAATAAACTTTGTAGTGCACGGTGACTGCGAAGGCGCAAAACAACAATGACGAACATTTTGTTGTACCTCATTGACAACCCGTTAACGTAGTATGGATCGAAAGAGACGAGACACTTCCAGAGCAGACCCTGGGGATACATTTGTTAACCATTGTGCAATCCCACAAATGCACCTTGACAAATCAAAGTTGGCTCCATGGGAAATTCTGGAAAGGTTTTCGATTTTTTTTTTGCGTGCGGCCCTTTGTTTTAGCCCTGTGACGGGAGAACAGGTTTGTTTGAAAGCTGTGGAATACGTATGCACACATTGCAATTACAGACGCCGAAAGCTAAAAGTTTGACAATACTCGCTCAGCAAGAGACAGCGATGGCTGACAGTTGCACCAGGGGAGGGATATACACAGCTTAGTCGGTCAGAGCTTCGGACCGAAATGCCGAGGCGCATGCAATATAAACTTCAAGCGCTGGTTTACGGTATCCTTCCTACAACCACTGCCACAGGTCTCCGAAAAGTGTCAGCTAAGTGACATTTTGTTGTTGTTGTTGGGACTCAAATCAAATCAAGTCAAGTAAATAAACAAAAACTGTAATCATTCTTCACAGGGCAATTCAACTTAGCTAATATAAGGCTCATTAATTTAAGAACATGTAAAGGAACGCCAAAACATTTGCGTTTACAACAATATAGACAAGTTATGCTGCACAAAAATCTATAATACAAATATAAAATCACATAAGTGGTAGTACGTTTGCAACAGACAACTCAAATGATATCAGGCGTTCTTTTATAACCACCCTCATTGCTTACGCCAGCACATATAAAACCCAAATCGTTTGAATCGAGAGGGAACTAATTTGTTTTTGTTTGTTTTTTTACCTTGGGCGGACGCGCCTCGCGTTTACGTGCGTGCTTATACACTATGTTGCTCCACAGTTTTATCAAATTATTTCAGGAGCTTCTTTTATAACCGCCCAGCACAGATAAAACTCAAATCGTTTGAATCGAGACGGAACTAACTTTTAACCCCGGGTCGGAAACGCCTCATATTTACGTGCGTCCTTCGGCGCTATGTTGTTCCATAGTTTTATTAGTAGGCTACTCAAACCTTTTGGAGGGCGCTCACAACGTCTGTCGACAGATGCACGGAGATAAGCAGCGCTCCTTCAGTGGCCAAACCAATTATGGCAGAGTTCGGAGGAATCGTGTCGAAAAGTGAGGCCCGTTCTTAACTGGGCGAATGTTTGTTCGCCGAACATACTTCGGACAGTTCGACGAACTATGATTCGTTTCTTAATTGAACTTTTAGTTCGCCGAACATGGTTCGGACAGTCCAAACTTTACTTCGTTCTCAACTGGCTCGTAATGAGATGCAAGCTTCGGCCCGAACTTGCGGCAGACGCGCAGCAGACAGCATGATCGAAAATGTAGGCTAAAGTCATGTCAAGTCAATATACTTTCATCATCCCTCACAGGGTAATTCAACTAACTACTGTCTCATTCTGGGTCTCCGAGACAAGGCTGCGCCTCCCACAAGTCAACAAATAAACAAATTCCCTCCGAAGCGAGTGAAGAAGCTAGCGACACCGTCATCCATTTTTTTCTTTCTTCATCCACAGGAGAGCTCTGATCTCAGCCAATCAGAGGCAATGATCGTCGAATAGGGCGAATGTTCCCAGAACATGTTGAGCGAAGCTTTTTGGACCCCGAATATAGCTTCGACGAATACTTCCAACTAGGTTCTCGAAGAAAAGTTCGTCCAATTAAGAACCAACTAGCTTCGCCGAATACTTCCAACTAGGTTCGCGAAGAAAAGTTCGCCCAATTAAGAACGGGCTTTAGAGTGTGGGCGCAATACACACTCCGACCACCGCTTTCCGGCACCCTCCTCCAAACTCTGCCAGATTTAGTTACGTCACTGAAGGAGTACTCTTTATCTCCGCGCAGTTGTCCACCGACGCGGTCAGCGCCCTCCGAAAGGTTCGGGTACTGATAAGACTGTAGAAGCAACCTAGCGCCCAAGCGCAGCACGCATGTAAACATGAAGCGCATCCACCCCGGGTAAAAGAAAAAAGAGTTCCGTCTCGATTGAAACGATTTTGGTTTTATTTGAGCTGGCTTAAGCAACATGGTCAGTTATAAGACAAACGTCTGATATAATTTGAGCTGTTTGTAACGGACTCAGCGCTACTTGAGCACCAACAAAAAACTGCTCGTTAGCTGACAGATTTTTGGACCCTATGGCGTAACTAAACACGGCAGTGGTTGAAGGAAGGATGTCGTAAACCAACGCTTGGAGTTTGGGCGCAATACTGACGTGCGTTCGATTCCCCCAGTGTGGCCAGGGACTTTTCGCCCAATTTTCAGTGCAGAATTTCTTACAGTACTTGTACATCCTCCGTGTACAATTGCGTGGATCAAAGTTTGAGCACGTAAACATCCCAAACACTCGCCACACCTTTATCTGGACACAACAAACATTTCGCACATACTAAGATCCAAACACAAACAGGTTTAGAACGCTAGCAGCCATTCTGTTTCCGATTTTTGCACACACTAGTTCAAGGTTTCAAGGTTTTATTGAACTTTGTGCTCCTCGGGGCTAGAAAGCAAAGTTACATTCACACAATACATTCCTTATAAACAAGTACATCAATACTAATAACAAATTATAAACTGTATAAAGCAGAACTAGGCAGTGATGCTCTTGTGGCTGCTGTAGCCTTACCCAGGTATAAGTGACCCCAAAATTTCCGCAAGGGATTAATGAAATATTTGAAAAATAAAATACAAGAAAGGCCGACAGCCATACGCGTACATGAAGAGACAGTGACAGCTGAAAGTTGTAGGATTCATGCATGTATACCGAGAGACAATAACCGCTGAAAGCTGTACACGCACATAAAGGGAGAGTTACAGATAAAATTTGTCAGCTGACAACTTTTCCCCTAAAACCCTGGAGCCGGTCAGAATTTAGGCAACAGGCTTCGCCCACTGTCATAAACTTCTTCCTTGTTTGGTCCATTCAACCTTTTTTCTTTTCTTTATCAAAACCGTTGTGTACGTTTTGACTGGATTACTTTCGCCCTGATCTAACCGTAATGGTTGACTGGTCGTAAAACACCAAGTTACTTACTTACTAATTGCATTGCTTGGGGCTAAAGGCACTGATACACAAACCGTTTCGGCCTATGGTTTAGGAAGACAGTCCGAACCTGATCTCAAAAGGATCTTGTGTCAGCATAGACGTACGACGGAAAGGGCTCACAGCATCTGTTTCAACCTGTCCGTTCCAAATACAGCATATTACATTCCAAACAGATGAACTGCATCCGCCAGCCAAGGAGCTTCCACCGTTTGGACTGAAGTGAAGAAAAGGCCAGAGGTCACAAGGGATGGAAACATTGGAATCGTGGCGAGGCTGAATACATCAACCGTAACCTGTCAGTTTCGGCTTTATCGTGTGGCAGTCAGTACGTTTAAGACGGACGGGTCCGACCGCATGAGATTTGGAACGGCCCTCCTCCAACATACAGCCGGAACTGCACAGCTCTTTACCGCCATTTCCCACGCTGGGCTGCGAATAGAACAGCTCATCCTGTTCGTCGTCGCATCGGAGCTTTAGGAGCTGTGTGAAAGTCGAGGTGGCCGTTCTGGGCTCCCCGTCCCTAATAGTCCTTATGGTTTCTGTGGACGTAAAGCAACATTGAACTACGTGTCTCAGAGCTCAGGAGCTGTGTGAAAGTTGAGGTGGCCGTCCTGGGCTCCCCCCGTCCCTAATAGTCCTTACGGTCTCTGTGGACGTAAAGCAACATTGAACTGTAGTCAGAGCTCAGGAGCTGTGTGAAACTCGAGGTGGCCGTCCTGGGCTCCTCGTCCATAATAAGCCTTACGGTTTCTGCGGACGTAAAGCAACACTGAACTGAACGTAGCCGCAAGCGACTGATGCACGTCCCTGTTTTGAGTGCCAGCGGCATACAAGCGTGCTCCAAAACACTTTGGGAAAACTTGCTTGGAAAACATGATACTTCTGTTGTAATTAAAAGCAATGTGAACATTGAGCTATGTTTCTCATTGATCGTTTTAGACTTGCTTGCGCTTGCAGTCGACAGACTGTGTTGTGTCCGGAACTGAGAGCCAGCTTTTTGCTTGTGTGTTTTGTTTTGTTCACTTGTTTGTTTTGTTTTGGTGTTGTTGTAAGAATGTGCTATATGCCTATTGCTTAAAGAAATGAGATTTGAGAAGATGGTGGAGTTTATGTACCTTGTATTTACTCGTATGCCAGTTGAGAGTTAAAGTAGGCGACTCATGTATTTGTTGCTGTATTTATGTGACGTGTTTCGTGCACTAATTACCTCCCTTATTTATAGGTTTGAGAAGAGATTTGAAAGTGGACGAAGTTGATTAAATCAATAAAAAAAATCTACGAATAACAGTTAATAGTCTTGTCTAGCAACAGTTTCACAAATTCCGCTAGCTTAAGGTCCTCCCCCCGCGCCCCCCCCCCCCACCCCCTCCCGCGTCCCTCACTCCACCCCCCGCAAAAAGGAGGATCGGATTGAAGCTAATGGTAGTTGGATTTGTCGGGAAAAAGACCATCTAGAGCAATCGGTAGACATCTAATTTGTATTTCGACACGATGGGGACTAGGTCGGTTCTCTTGGGCGACGGCGTGTCACCAGTCTGGACATACACTACATTGGTCTGTTCTCTTGGGCGACGGCGTGTCACCAGTCTGGACATACACTACGTTGGTCTGTTCTCTTGGGCGACGGCGTGTCACCAGTCTGGACATACACTACATTGGTCTGTTCTCTTGGGCACACCGGGGCGTCAGTCGTCTGAACAGTGTTACCGGCCACTTCTCTCAAGTTAACGGAACTATAGATATATAACTGATTTGGGCTAACTTTCACGATTTTCAATTAGGCTTAACAAACAGACAGGGAAGGAGAAACTGATTCTGCATGAAACCGATCAGTGAAATAACTCGCTGTCCATTATACGCGACTGGATCCAAACGCGGAAGAAGATGATAAAAAAGGAAAGAAAAAAAAAGAAAAAAGAAAAAAAAAAAAAAGAAAAAGGAAAAACAAAAAAAATAATGTTGGTGAAAAGGTTTTGGGAAAAAAAAAAAAATGTAAACGAAAGAACAAAAAAATCGCCTTTATTTTATAATTTTCGTGTCGAATAAGTGTCTATCTTTGGGTGAAACGACAACAACAAACAACAGAAGAAGAAAACCTGAGTCTTTAATAAGCTTCTTTTTCCTTGTGTGTGTGTGTGTGTGTGTGTGTGTGTCGTGCGTGCGTGCGTGCGTGCGTGCGTGCGTGCGTGCGTGCGTGCGTGCGTGCGTGCGGGCGGGCGTGTTTTTCTTTTTTTCTTTTCCCTGAATGCTAGAATTTTTGTCACAGATTTCGCTACATTTGGGGATCTTTTCCTTCATAGCCGGCTGTTTATGATTTTGCGTACTTCTGGTTCATTGAAGTTTATTTTTTCTGAATCCCTGTCATGAACAGTAAATCAGAATCCTACTTGTGATTTGCCTTTGTGGGTGACTTTGCATTAAATATGATGAAATCAGCGTCCCCTGTATGAAGGGAATATAGGACGTTCGTCTTGTTTTCCGGGTTTAGCCTATTCTTTTCAAGGTCGGGTCCCTAAATATAATGACTCAACAATCAATTACTTGCTTGCTTTTTTCGACACTTTGATTTCTCTCTCTCTCTCTCTGAATGATGTATGGCATGTGTTCATCTGGCGCTGTGAGCACGCTATGTTTTGTGTGGAAATTCTCATGTATAACGTTTCACTCACTCATTCATGCCTATATTATGTATATAAGTAATGCCTGTAATTTGATATCTATTTCTCGTAAAAGCTTAGCAAGGACTAGTCGTTAGACAGGTTTTTGACTGAACCTCAACTACAATCCTTGTAAAATAAAGTTTTCGAGTTGGAGTTGGAGTTGGAGTTCTCCCTCTGTCTGTCTGTCTCCGTCTCACTCCCCTCTACTCTCTCTTTGTGTCTGTCTGTCTGTCTCTGTCTCTGTTTCTGTTTCTTTCTCTCTCTCTCTCTCTCTCTCTCTCTCTCTCTCTCTCTCTCTCTCTCTCTCTCCTCCCCTCCCCTCCCTCCCCCCCTCTCTCTCTCTCTCTATCTCTCTTTATGTGTATACATACAGAGACAGAGAGACAGAGACGGAGACA
>JABMCL010000371.1:497500-507500 GCA_018857735.1 Alviniconcha marisindica | reverse complement strand
AATGTATAACCAATGTATGTGTGATATTTAATTGCATACAGGTGCTGATACCAAATGTCCCCCCAACCCAATTATTTATTTTGGTATTGAAAATGTTACTATAGGAATGAGCAGTCTCTGAGTACAAAACTGAAAATACTATTATATATATGTTTTAGACAGCTGTTATTTATGTGTTATACCTGCTTCTGTTTTTAATGTGTTCAACTTAATTTAACTAATTGTTAATGTGGCAGAGCTGGTGTGAGTGAAGAAAACTTTCCGTTTAATTGTTATGATTGCAACGGACAATAAAGTATTTTGAATTTGAATTTGAATAACTGAAATTTGTAAAGCGCGTACCCCGTGGCTCGAAGCGCTGAACAAACATAGTATAATACGCATAATGTACATCGAGATGGAAAATGTTATCAGCAATTTAACAAAAGCTAGCACATAATGTAGATATCAACAAGGGTTCAAGCATAACTATGTGTAACAGCCCCCCCCCCCCCACACACACACAACATACGCACACACACACACACACACACACACACACACTCTCTCTCTCTCTCTCTCTCTCTCTCTCTCTCTCTCTCTCTCTCTCTCTCTCTCTCTCGTTAACACGAAACACACACTCGCACCTTTGAACGCACGATCATTTTCGCCGTTTCACCCAGGTGGCATAGAAATCTCTTCCTGATTCTCTACAAGCTGTTTTCACCGCTTCTTCCCTAATATCTCTTACCACTGCTTTGGTTTCGGCCATGAACACATTCGATTTGCGTATGAATTCTCAGTAAGCTGTTTTTTACCGCTTCTTCCCTATCTCTTACCACTGCTTTGGTTTCGGCCATGCACACATTCGATTTGCGTATGAATTCTCAGTAAGCTGTTTTTTACCGCTTCTTCCCTATCTCTTACCATTGCTTAGGTTTCGGCCATGCACGCATTCGATGTGCACATGAATTGACGTGGGACTGCAGACAGAAAACGTCAGGTCAGGGTCTATTTCTGGAAGCAAACAAAGCTGTCCATCTCACAGGGGTTGAGCGGTGGACGTCATGACCGCGGCCGCGGCAATACCACTGAGTACTACTCGATCAAGCGACAACGACAATGACCAATTACCGTCCGGTGACCGCAACCAGCCTTAACTGTCAGTCTCCTTGCAGCCAAGCAGCTAAGAGCGCCGATCACCGACAGTGAAAGGTCTGCTGCCTCAGGGCACTTTCTTATCTGTGCTTTTAGGGTTTCTCTCGCAATCAACATCTAGCAGGAAAAGCGGTCCCTTCGACGGTGACGAGAGAGAGAGAGAGAGAGAGAGAGAGAGAGAGAGAGAGAGAGAGAGAGAGAGAGAGAGAGAGAGAGAGAGAGAGAGAGGCCATGAGATGGATAGAGAGATAGATGATGATGAAGCACAAATCGGCTTTTTCGCAACTCTGTCCCTAAATCACACAAACACTTAATAACAGAACATAAAGAAAACAACTTATCAAAAACATACGCACAGACCGAGAGAAAACAATCATGCGAATAACCACAGTGGCAGCCCATACATTTAAAATATTAGGGATATGTAACTGCAAGGAGCTAAACAAAAGTGAAGCAAAAGCAAAACTGCAATTGCAATAAGAGAGAGACAGAAAGGGGTTACAAATTTGCACTGAACGAATGAAAGAGAAGTCACAAGTGAATAAAAGCGAAAGAATTAAGCTAACAAAACAAACGTTAACACAGAGAGAGAGAGAGAGAGAGAGAGAGAGAGAGAGAGAGAGAGAGAGAGAGAGAGAGAGAGAGAGAGAGAGAGAGAGAGAGAGAGAGAGAGAGAGAGAGAGAGAGAGAGAGAGAGAGAGAGAGAGAGAATGAGGTATTAGTATTAATATATTCAGTATGAGCTCAGTTAAAAACTCTCAGTCAGAAGATCCAAACATATAAAAGGTTCAGAAGAACACCTATATAACTATTATGACACAGACGCGCAGTCCGCAAATTTTCGGGGTATTCCCTTCGTCAAGCTACAAAACGACACTTAAACAGTCAGAAACTAATGATTTTCAAGTCAGAAACTAAGTTCCGAGCCCATTTAAGCACCAGCTTTACATCCAGGATGAATTAATATAAAAAGTCTGGCGAACGTTAGGCAAGCAGAGCTGGATTCGATTCAAAACGATTACTCGATCCGCAAGCATCATGGTTATATGTACGTATTTTCCCAACAACGTTGGATCGCGGAATCCAGTTTGTCTGCTGTCTGTATACTTATAGTTTTCTACATACCTAATCTTGGTGCCGACCAGCCAAGTTCACATTGTAATGCCTTCCGGGATGCCAGGATGCTGTCAGTGGGAAACAAATCAAGCGAAAACGACATGTTGGACCTGGGGCCCCAGACTCATACATACAAATCGCGTGGCCCATTGAAAAACGAAAGTAGTGTCCTAGTTTTTGGTATCATGGTTAAAAAATGCGCTCAAAATAGATTTTGTGAGGAGGCCAGTTTAATTTTTTGTCTTTTTTGATGTTTTTAACCAAGGAAACTGTCAGTCTAGCTGTTTATACTGATCTCGATGATTTGCATAATAGTAACACGAATGTTATCTTGTGTGTGTGTGTGTGTGTGTGTGTGTGTGTGTGTGTGTGTGTGTGTGTGTGTGTGTGTGTGTGTGTGTGTGTGTGTGTGTGTGTGTGTGTGTGTGTGTGTGTGTGTGTGTGTGTGTGTGTGTGTGTGGTGTGTGTGTGTGTGTGTGTGTGTGTGTGTGTGTGTGTGTGTGTGTGTGTGTGTGTGTGTGTGTGTGTGAGTGGGTGAGTGATGTGAATAGGTGAGTGAGTGTGAGTGTGAGAGCCGCGATGTTCACACGGGACAAGGAAGAGCCTGGGACATTCTGGGGCAGCATTAAGCTGGGACAAGGAAGAGCTGAAACAAGGAAGAACTGGAGCAGCATAGATGTGGGACAAGGAAGAACTGGAGCAGCATAGAGCTGGTACAAGAAAAATTTGAAGCAGCGGAGAGCTGGGACAAGCCGCGGAACATAGAACTGGGACAAGAAAGAGCTGAAGCCGTGTAGAGCGGACCCCAGCGTGTTTAAATACCAATTAAGTCAATTAACTTAGCATGTGACTTGACAAGTAACTTAACGTACACACACTTAACAATATTACTTAAAATCAAGACTGTTATGGTACGTGATGCATATGGGAGGTAATTGACTTGTTCCCTGCCTCGGCCAAAGCTTTCACGATAAGCTAAACCTGAAACCCTACACGAAACCTCCATTGAAACCGCTGTTAAGATGTTTACGTTCATTTCATTTTAAGTGACGTAGTGGCCCAATTTGGGGTTGAAAATGATAAAATTTGGTTTCCAGTTTTGGATGAAACCGAAAAAGCATTTGCTCATTTTTCTTCCTCTCTCTCTCTCTCTCTCTCTCTCTCTCTCTCTCTCTCTCTCTCTCTCTCTCTCTCTCTCTCTCTCTCTCTTTCTTTCTTTCTTTCTTCTTCTTCTTCTTCTTCTTCTTCTTCTTCTTCTTCTTCTTCTTCTTCTTCTTTCTTGCGTTATCACAGTTTTTGAAAGTTTGACGCAAAAAGCCAAAGTTGTAAAGTAAACCTTCACACTGTGGCTACCGGTTTCGGGAAAGAGTAGTCTAAAGAGGGAAGAGCGGCCATGAGAAAAAAAACACCATCCCCTGACATGGCACTGAAATATGTGGGGAGCAAAGTGTTTTCGGAACAAAAATGTCGTTGGTAGAGATGGGGGGTATGGGAACTAACTGTGATGGAATGCGTGGGAGGAAGATATCCTCGGAGGGTACCAAATGGAGGGATACTTCCGAGAGGGAAGACGGATTCGGGCATCATCCTTTCACTGGGAAACTGGGCTAGTGGGTGGTAGCTATACAGGGCAATGCAATGTAAGTAAACATGGCGCTTAACGTCCACAGAAACCGTAAGACTTATTAGGGACGGGGAGAAGAGGGGAATGGGGTATGGAGGTGTTGTTGTTGAAGTGTTGCTTTACGTCCACAGAAACCGTAGGTTTATTAGGGACGGGAGCCCAGGACGTCCACCTCGACTTTCACACAGCTCCTGAGCTCTGTATGGAGGTGGGGGAAGAGGGAGATTATACATACATACCGCTACACTGTCACCACCAGAATGACACCTGCATTAAGATGGGCAGCGATGAGAGCCATTTTAATGTTTCATTAACTGTGAGGGACACACTCACAAGACAGTGTCCACAGACCACAACTTTTGAAGAGAAAGGAGAGCCGAAGCAGAATCGAACCGAGGTCCCTCTGCTAACCAGCCTAACGCCTTGCCGCTAGGCAAAATCGGCTCAGACAATGCAATGGCTTTCACGGCAACCTAAGGGCGTAGACGACAGTAAGATGACGGATGTGTCTCGCGAGACGATGCCACCGTATCCATCGGGACGTTTGCAATCTGATGCATCCACATACGTCTTGCAGAGAAGCAGAAAAGTGCCAACCACTCGGTTTGGTCTCGAGTCAAACTCCAAGCACTGGTTTACGACATCCTTCCTTCAACCACTGCCGTATTTAGTTACCCCATAGGGTCCAGAAAACTGTCAGCTAACGAGCAGTTTTTTGTTGGTGCTCAAATAGTAGTAAGTTTGCTACAAACAACTCAAATTAATCAGACGTTTGTTTTATAACTGACCATGTTGCTTACGCCAGCTCAAATCAAACCAAAATCGTTTGAATCAAGACGGAACTCTTTTTACCCGGGGTGGATGCGTCTCATGTTTACGTGCGTGTTTGGGCGCTAGGTTGCTTCCACAGTCTTAATTATCAGTACCCGAACCTTTCGGAGGGCGCTGACCGCGTCGGTGGACAGCTGCGCGGAGATAAAGAGGGCCCCTTCAGTGGCGTAACTAAATCTTTGGAGGAAGATGCCGGAAAGCGATGCTCGGAGTGTGGTCTCGAGCATGTCCGTCCAATGACTGCTGAGTCCCATTAATTAGTCCCCAGCAGCGTTAAGATGCCTCTGGTTCCCATCGGAGAAAATCCCGTTGCCGCTGTTCCTTTCAGCGTTAGACGCAACAATTCTGGGCCAGATCATGGTCAGATTTAGTGTACGTATCCTAAAAGATAAATATCGCTAATGACATGATTGTCAGGCATTCGCGCGAGGTCAAGTGGCACTCGGCACAGTGCTTATTATCACCTGGCGGCAATAAATGCCAGCTGCCTTTGCCCCAAAGGGTAAGACTTTACAGATGTGTGCTTCCTGCAGGACAGGAATCATCAAATGCACTGGATAATTGGCTTAGAGCTGTATAATAGGTTTCACGTGGGTTCTCATAGTTCAGGAGCTGTGTGAGAGTCGAGGTGGCCGTCCTGGGCTGTCCGTCCTAACGAGCCTTCTGGTTTCCGTGGACGTAAAGCTTTTTTGAACCATGCTTCGGCATTGGTCTCAGCTTGTCCCTAATATGTCAACCGACATCCGAGGACATTAAGCAACACAACAGTTCTCTTTTTGGTGTAGCATTTGCTAGCTGTGGGTGTCATGGGGCAAGGGACATTTATTCACAGAGGTGGAGAGTGATCAAACCGTGATAACTGCAAACAAGCGGAGTACGACTAAGAGTCGACCACTTTGTGTTCAAGATTCCTTCTGCTCAGACTTAACAACGGTCAAGGGTTCTCTCTTAATTTTACGCCTAGTACGCCAAAAATAATTACAGTTCTGTGTGCTTTGCTTTCGTCTTTTGTAATCGGTTCTATAGTTTCTAGTTATTCAACTTTATCTTTCACAACTGTTTTCAAATGTCATGTGATGTTTTATATACTTTATTTGCTTATTTATTTTTTAGTGTGTGTGTGTGTGTGTGTGTGTGTGTGTGTGTGTGTGTGTGTGTGTGTGTGTGTGTGTGTGTGTGTGTGTGTGTGTGTGTGTGTGTGTGATTTGATGAATTTCGTTTCCCTCTGAAATGACTTTCACGCCTTAGTGACGAGTGAGATATGAAGCATCTTAATAACACCGCCAATGGATGCCTGCAGGGTTGTTGCGATTATTTTGGTAAAATATTTCGAGTCTTCCACGTTTCCAACGTAATGAGTCACGTTCTTTCTCTGCGGATTTTGGAGTCGTGATCCAAGTTGGTTGTGCGTGATCATGGTTGAAGTGTTGCTTTACGTCCACAGAAACCGTAGGTTTGTTAGGGACGGGAGCCCAGGACGTCCACCTCGACTTTCACACAGCTCCTGAGCTCTGATTGTTGATAGACCATTTTGCTTTAGTCCACAGAAGCGAGGTGGCTTATTAGGGACGGGTACGGGGGGGGGGGGGGGGAGGGGGGAAGAGACGAAAAAGTGAAGGCTCGACCGCGGATACCGCCCGAAAAAGACCGAGAGAGACCGTGGACCGCCGCCAGAACAATGGAAGTGTTAAGGCGGTGTCCCATCGCCATTGCCCAGCGACTTGTGCACTGCGCAATTGATGTTTCAACTGCCGTGCTTGGGCAGAGTCACAAGGACAATGTCCGTTGCACTGCTGTTGAGGAACAACTCGAAGCGAAAGAAGTCCACTTTCGCAGCCCAGCTCCACCTCCCTACTGATGATCTCTTCTGGGCTAACTTGAAGGTTCAGCTCCACCTCCCTCCTCTAGATCTCTTGATCTTTTGATCTCGCCTGGAGCCTTGATTGTTGATCATTATTTGTGGTTGTAACAACTGAGACAACATTTGATATTTGTAAGGTGCACTTCTCAGTAGGCCTACCACAGTCTCGAGTCGAGATCTAGGCAGCAACAGCGACAAAAATGAATTTGACAAAGAGTGGAGTGAATGACATAGCCCCGAGTGGTCTTAGAATTGTTGATGGTTAAATATAAACTCAGTGCACAAGGGAGTTAATCAGCACTCGGAATACACAACACAAATACAACAAGAAAAACCAGAGTCGCGCTGATTAACTCCCTTGTGTGTTGATTCTGCACGAGCGCTCTGGGCTTCGTTCTGTTTCGGATTTGGTTAAATATAAAAACCGAATCGAATCACTTATGCATGTTACGGGTTGCCTGATTAGTTCAGCATTTCCTGTGTCACCTTCATTATCAAATCTGCGGAGTTCTGGAAGGCATTGATCGAGGCTTTCCTCTTATTGTGAGATTGCTGTCATCATTCTGTCTTCACAGTCACACATATAATATATACACATAATGATAACCATAATACACATAACACATATTACTTAATACACATACACAGAATAACACACACACACACACACACACACACACACACACACACACACACACACACACACACACACACACACACACACACACACACACACACACAACACAACAGTTAACACACACACACACACACACACACACACACACACACACACACACACACACACACACACACACACACACACACACACACACACACACACACACACACACACACACCACACACACACACACACACACACACACACACACACACACACACACACACACACACACACACACACACACATATATACACACACACTGATATACGAGGGTCTTTTGGCAGGGAAAGATAGGGCAATTGAACATGACTATACTGATGAACATCAATCCGTAACAATAGTGATAGCATGGTACGATAATGATCAAGACCCTTCCCGCAAAACAACAAAATTCCCAATAAATTTGTAAATAGCGTTCCTTTGAACCTTTTGTGTGTTTTGAACAAGGGTCACGCTTGACAGACCTAGAAGAACCTGTTTATTTCGCTGATAACAATAATTATTATTATTCCAAATATGAAACTCGTCTTTTCGCTGGGAAGAAATGTGACGTGTCACTATTTGTTGTCAAATATCTTGAAATATGTTTTATGTGAGCATGATCATAATACAAATACTCCATCCACCCATTGCATCCCTCCCGCCACCCCCCCCCCCCCCCCGCCCCCTCCGTACCCCCCTTTCTTTTTATTAAAAAAGAAATTTGTTGATTGACATGACAAGTCAAACTGAGGGCATCCAAACACAAAAAGGTTTAAAAGAACGCTTATTTATTATGACACGGACACACAATAGTTAAAGAACAGTTAAACGACACTTAAACAACAGTTAAACCGTTTAACTGTTGTTTAAGTGTCGTTTTGTGGCTTGACGAAGGGTATTTCCCCGAAAATTCGCATATTGTGTGTCCATGTCATAATAAATAAAAGCGTTCTTTTGAAACTTTTTGTGTTTGGATCTTGTTTTAGAACGCTAGCATCATTCTGTTTCAGATTTTATTTTATTTTCAAACTGAGGGGAGAAATTGTTACAACAAATTGCACACTATGTGTGATCCTAGAGAAATGAGACGGCGCCCGCGTGTTTGAAAGATTTGCCGTGTGACATTAATATCGTGAGATTCGTTCAGTTACCGCTTCGGCGAAGACATAGACTTTCGCCGACTTCGGCGAAAGCAGTCTTTTAGGTTAGTCTTGGGTTAGACAACAAACTTCACAACTACTTACTATTACCACCGCGTACAGTGATCGAGAAGCCGCACGTTTTGTAAAGTAAACATGTTGCTTTACGTCCACAGAAACCATAAGGCTTATTATGGACTGGGAAGGGAGGGGAGAAAGAGTGAGTGGCTCGTCCGCGCAATCCGACCCTCAAAACACTGAGGAGGCCGTGGACCACCGCCGGAACAACAACTATGTTAAGGCAATGGGGACTTCGCCTGTGCGAAGCAACTAGTGTACTCCGCTAATTGCTGTTTCAAATGCTGTCCGGGTCAGAGTCACGTGTTGTAAGTAAGTAAACATGGTGCTTAACGTCCACAGAAGCCATAAGGCTGATTAGGGACGGATAACGTGTTGACTGGGAAGATGCCATTTATAGGTCTGTAGTGCGCATGTCCAGAGCTGTCGTCAGCTAACAGCTGAATTGCTAACCGAGGAAAGGGCGATAATGACCATTTACCGGCACTGTCTGCGCGCGCTGATTGGCTAATCGCGTTGTGTCAATCATAATTTGGCCACACGCTAATAGACAGAAGCGATAATACACAACATTTCTGGTATTGGTTATATAGCCTCCCAAGTGCAATTCCCGACTTGGACAACACAATAAACGAAAGCAAAGAAAAACAAACAACAGCAACATTAAAACAAGTGACGTTTCTGTGAGTAGTGTGCTGTTTAGACCTGACCACCACCACCACCAACAACAACGACAGCAGCAACAACAACAACAACAACAAAAAGAAAGAAGAAGAATCGAGAAAAAAGAAGAGTTAAGGTAGGCGACTTAGGTCTTTGTTGTTGTACTTGTGTTACGTATTTCGAGCGCTAATTAACTCCCTTGTGTGTTGATTCTAAAGAAAGAAAACAAACAAAAAACAAAACTAAACTAAAAAACAACAACAACAACAACAACAACAAAAAGACAGCATGATTTCTTCCTAACCATAAAACGCAGGTTTGTGGCTGTGAAGTGTGGGTGTGGGTGGACTCTATCTGGACAGCCGTGTCTATTATAGGCCTATTGGTTCGCCACTGGGACGGCATACTGTCGGTCGTACCTTGACAGTAACGTACATGCTGGACTGACCCACTGGGAGAAATCATTATGTCTGTGACAGCAACTGAAGTGCCGCAAGAACTAGTCAGTCTCACCCATTACCATCAATCCATTCCAGGAATCATCCGTCCATCCGTCCGTCCACCCATCCACACACCCATCAACAAATCGAGCATCATTACTGATCAGTCCCTGTTATACAGCGCTATTCTCTGAGTACAACAGGCTCGACCTCTACGCTCATGTCGCATGTGATTCTAAATGAGTGACTGCATCCTAATATAGCTCGTTTTTGAATATCCACCGAAGTGGTGTACTGACAGCGCTGTTTGGCTGTTATCGTGGAAATGGAAACTCATTATATTATCAGCCATGTAACGTAAGCGGCTATCGATTAGATCAGTGACTGCACAGATATGTAAGACGGGATCCAAACACATAAAAGTTTCAAAAGAATGCCTGTTTATTA
>JABMCL010000371.1:482500-492500 GCA_018857735.1 Alviniconcha marisindica | reverse complement strand
AAGGCTTCTGGAGCAGGAAGTTTGGATTAGAAATAGACGAACACATATGGTCAATACCATCATTAGTAACGAAAGAAACAAGGCTACGGGTTCTACAGTGGAAAATTCTGCATAATATTTATCCCACAAACATATTACTGTGCAAGATGAAAGTGAGAGATGATCAGATGTGCTCATATTGTAATGATGTAGTAGATTACATTGAACACTTCTTTTTCGACTGTCCGACGATTAAGAAATTTTGGAATTACACTGAACAATATATTCTAATTACTTTTGACATTCGACCCATTTAACTGTTGCTTGATGTTTTGTTCGGAACAAAACAGCATAACTACGGGAAGGTCAAAACTAAACTAATAAATCATGTCATATTAATAGCGAAAATGTGTATAAGTATGTACAAAAAAAACTAACGCCTTCCTTCCACTGTCCATGATATTTGAAAATCAGCTTAGGTTCCGAAATGTTTAATAATTGTTATAATGATAATAATTATAGTGCGGGATGTGCATGTGAGGGGAAAAAAATCATACAAAGACTTGTGAATGCGTGAGTGAGAGGAATACTGTAACGATGGATGAATGTTTCTGAATAAAAGCCCCACAATGATGAGCTTGGCAAAAAAAGGAAAAAAAGAAAAGAAAGGAAAGCAGAAATCAGGAAAACAGAATTCCTGGCAGCAGGCAAAACATGCCATCAAGTTGTCTTACTGTGGCCTACTCCCAGACGTAAAAGAGCGGTAACCCCTGATGGCTCTGGGCTCTCAGCTGACCCTGGTGCGGCCCAGCATCTTGCCCACCGTCCGGCTAAAACAGACCAGTTGTCCACCCAAAGAAGGGCCACTCACAGCTATAATAACGTATTTATTCATGAAGCTCAGTGCCAAGATAGTAAAGAGAGATATACCGCCGGTCTACAGCAACGTCTGCTACCGTGTGTTTATGTCTGGACAACCTTGACGCCCAGTAAAGCACAGATTCCAAACTCGAGTTGTACACTGACGTGCCTCGCAAGACTGGCATAGTTGGACGCATTCCAGGACGAAGTGATGAAGTTTGAAGCCGTACGCTGCATGCTTCCAAACACTGTGAGACCTTATCAAAAGCTGGCAAAAACCCGGCTACGCGAGTTTTCTAGTAATTACGAGATGCTGTTTAAAGTCTTCTGATGCCATTGTGAGATATGTTCACGATTTTTCCTTCCTTCAGGGATACGGTTATATATATATATATATATATATATATATATATATATATATATATATATATATATATATATATATATATATATATATATATAAATAAGAGAGAGAGAGAAGAGAGAGGAGAGAGGAGAGAGAGAGAGAGAGAGAGAGAGAGAGAGAGAGAGAGAGAGACAGACAGACAGACAAAAGAGAGAGAGAGAGAGAGAGAGAGAGAGAGAGAAGAGAGAGAGAGAGAGAGAGAGAGAGTGTGTGTGTGTGTGTGTGTGTGTGTGTGTGTGTGTGTGTGTGTGTGTGTGTGTGTGTTTGTGTGTGTGCGGTGCGTGCGTGCATGTGTCTGTGTGAGTATCAGTGTCTATGGACTGAATCTTTGTTGTCTTAATATATGCATGTGTCAAATATCTGTAAGCGCATAGGGCCATCACGTGTTTGGGGCGCTAAGTGCCTGTTATTGTTGTATTATTAAACAAAGACACGTACCGGTGTCATCTTTCTAGTAATCTAGACGTTGATGCTTTTGTCGAGCGCTCTGGCCTCGATGCGATTATTCAACCCTCCACACCCGCCTCTCTACGCGTCTCCAAAACGTCCACTCGTTGTTTGTAGACAAGAGTGGTTGACTTGCAGTTTCTTTACAATAGTGGTTTACAGGCAGTTTCTGTACAAGAGTGGTCCACTGACCGTTTCTTGACCATAGTGGTTTACAGGAAGTTTCTGTACAAGAGTAGTCCACTGACCGTTTCTTCACAATAGTGCTTTACAGCTGTTTCTTCACAATAGTGGTTTACAGGCTGTTTCTGTACAAGAGTAGCCCACTGATCGTTTCTTCACAATAGTGCTTTACAGCTGTTTCTTCACAATAGTGGTTTACAGGCTGTTTCTGTACAATAATGGTTCGCTGGCTGTTTCTTGAAAACAGTGGTTTACAAGCTGTTTCTGTTAACAGTGACCCACTGGCAATTTCTTTACAATAGTGGCTTACAAGCTGTTTCTGTACAAGAGCGGCCCATTGGCTATTTCTTCACAATGGTGTTTCATTAAAGGCCGTTTCTGTACAAAAGTGGTCCGCTGGCTGCTTCTTCACAACAGTGGTTTTAGGCTGTTTCTGTGCAAAGTTGCTTTTCTTCAGTTATGTTGTAAAGCGCTTTGAGTCTCTGAAAGCGCTGTATAAATTCCCTATTCTTCTGATTATTATTCTCTGCGAGAGTGATCCATTGGCCGTTAGTGTACAAGGGCAGTCCATAGACTGTTTCTCCACAAGAGCGGTACGCTGGCTGTTTGTCTGGAAATGTTGTCTATCTCAGGTGATTTAAGGACCTAACTTGAGAACAGGACATCGATCAATGCTTTTGCCCTGATATATATATATAGACGTGCAGAGGATGTACCCTGGCTTTATTCCTAAAACTACCTAAAACTGCTTGGTTTGTGTGTTTTTTCCCACATGGAACGGGGACAGATGTTTATTCAGATTGATCATAGCGTTTCATATTCGTTCCTCGCATTTCGGCATCGCAATCAAACCAACAAAACCATATTCGTCGCAAGAGAATCAATGGGTAGCTAGCTATAAGGGCCTCACTTCTGCAGCAGTCAGAGCGAGTTTTCCAAAACAGCGCTATCAACGAAATGAATGCAGGTTTTATCGTCGACCACTCACACAGGCTCCTAGGCGTCTGGTGCCGCAAAGCCGCTTGTTCAGACGTTGTTTTAGTTCTGTCATCACAACGCTGACACGGTAGAGACCTTGACAGAACGGGATGCGTCAAAGACTTTGAGAGGATTTTCTGTAAATGACTGGATGAACTGCAGACTCCTTATGAAAAAAAAAAAAAACCCAAAAAAACAAGTAACGTAGGTTACCTCATCTACCTCATCACCCCCTTCTCTCTCTGTGTCTGTCTGTCTCTGTCTCTAGCTGTGTGTGTGTGTGTGTGTGTGTGTGTGTGTGTGTGTGTGTGTGTGTGTGTGTGTGTGTGTGTGTGTGTGTGTGTGTGTGTGTGTGTGTGTGTGTGTGTCTCTCTTCTCTCTCTCTCTCTCTCTCTCTCTCTCTCTCTCTCTCTCTCTCTCTCTCTCTCTCTCTCTCTATCTCTCTCTCGACCATTTTTGATTTTGAGTTTATATTTTGTTTTGGATTGTTTGCCCGAGGGCTGAATGTAAAAAAAGGATTGTACTTATTCCATTACCCTTGTTAATAAAAACAAATTCGTTCGTTCGTTCGTTCTTTCGATCACTATGCTAAGTAAAGTTTGTAATCATCAGTCTAACCTTTGTGAAGGCCACAGGCCAATCAAATCAACGTTTGCGTTTTACGTCTCTCTCTCTCTCTCTCTCTCTCTCTCTCTCTCTCTCTCTCTCTCTCTCTCTCTATGTGTGTTTCTGTCTGTTTCTGTCTGTCTGTCTGTCTGACTGTCTGTCTCCGTCTGTCTCTTTCCCTGTCTCTCTGACTTTGTCTCTGTCTCTGTCTGTCTCTGTCTGTCTCTGTCTCTGTGTCTCTCTGTGTCTCTGTCTGTCTGTCTGTCTGTCTGTGTCTCTCTGTCTCTGTCTGTCTGTCTCTGTCTCTGTCTGTCTCTGTCTGTCTCTGTCTGTCTGTCTCTGTCTGTCTGTCTATCTGTCTGTCTGTCTGTCTGTCTCTGTCTGTCTGTCTATCTGTCTGTCTGTCTGTCTCTGTCTCTGTCTCTGTCTCTGTCTCTGTCTCTGTCTCTCTCTCTCTCTCTCTCTCTCTCTCTCTCTCTCTCTCTCTCTCTCTCTCTCTCTCTCTCAAAGCGCAGGCTCTTTGATCATGCTTACACCGTCTCGACAACACGACGCGTCCTCTCCTACTCTGTTTTCAGGGAAAGTTGTAATGATAGAGAGCAACGAACTTTGTCCGTTCCGTTTTTTTGGAAGACCTTTGAAAATATTGATCTTTGTCATGTTTCCAATAACACGGGTTAAAGTTTTTTCGTTTGTGTGTAATCTCTTTTTAAGTGGTTTGAGTACGTTCTATGAATGTGACCTTTATGTCTGGGCGGACGGGCGAGGAGGGGGAGGGGGAGGTCTTTAAATCGATCTTGCCCGTGCGGTTCACTTCTGTTCACTTAAAGATGGTATCTAAGCGCTCGTGAAATCCCTTACGTGCTTCAAATCGTCTGTTATGAGTTTCCCGAGGTTTAACAACAACAACACAGCCACCAAGGCTTGACTCCTTCTACAAAGCAATGGAAAATAAGAGTTCTGCTTAGAGTGTGGAGAAGACAAAACAACAACTAATTTCAGACCATAACAGAAGCTATCCCATTTGGCTCGCATCAGTCTTCAGTACAAGATCTCAGGTCTGTGTCACTGCATGCCCCCTTTCTGACTGCTGCCCTATGCATCTCTCAGACTCACTCATGAATACAAACCCTCTCGTCAGCTTTGCTGCTGTTTTGACAGTTTCATTCTCAGTGTGTTAGGCTATCAACACAACAGAAAGACTTCAGCGGAAAGGTCCTTGTCCTTCATTGGCCCCACAGTCTCGAACTTTGACATTCGCTCCGACAAAAAGTCTATTAATTACCATATTCAACCAGGCTCTCAAAACGTATCTCTTTTAGAGTTCTTTTTTTATCGAATTAAAACCCGGCTATATTCTCCATTCACATTCTCTTCACCAGGCACCTTCTCATTACTTGTGCTAGGATTATGCCATCCTGTTTTTGTCCTTAAAGTCGTCAAGCGCTTTGCCAGAGTCCTCCCTTTCACTGAGGAGCAATTGACATTCAACAAATCCTGTTTACTAGTAGTTGTGTCAGTCTGAGCCACCACCATAGCTAGTTAGAAGATTTAACGGGCATAGATCCATGGGTCATCCTTCCCATACCAGGGTCATCCTTCCCATACAAGCATTCAGCATTAATATGCTACTGCTCCCTGACGTGTTCCGAAGCAATGGTATCTTTATCGGTCTGCTAAAAACAACGGCAACAAAGCAAAACAAAAAACGTCCGCAGAGGCACATGACGGAGCCATGTGGGGATCCATAGACCCAGTAAACATGCCGAATCCGATTCGCATCCGGTCCGGATCGGCTGGGAAGCATTGGCCAGAAGCGGGCCGGGTGATTCTTGCACACCGGCTTGCTTCCGGACCGGATCCGTTGGGCCAAAACCTGACACAATCAGCCAGAACTAAATCGGATCCGGGCTGGTTTTTCACAGATGCGGCGTGTTTACTGGGGAGGATGGTTTATGGTCCACGATTATTGACAACTAAAGCGCTGTTTACAATGCTGTTGTTGATCGCTTTTATATAGCGCTATTCTCTGCTCTCGAGCAGACTCATTACACTCGCATGTGATTCTACATGAATGACTAGCTTTTTATAGCGCATTTTTGAATATCCAGCGCTGGCATGGCTGGTGCCACACGAAGCTGTTGCCGTCTCGGCGTGTTCTGTGTACGCCATACAACCATGCACCATGTATCTTCATTGAAAGCTGCATGCGTAAGGTGCATGCGTGTTTAGCTGTAACCTGCCACCTGCACTTTTGGAAGAATGACCGGGATTTTTTACGTGCTACTGCGGTAACGCGGGGGCGGAACGGATACCGAAATAAGAACAAGCTCAAGGTGATCCTGGAGAAGAAAATTCTCCCGCCGTTCCTGCCGGGACTCGAACCCGCGACCTTTTAATCACGAGCCCGGTACAACAGCTCCAAATGCCGTTAGGTTGGTACGAGCGTTTCTGAATTTCCGTAGCTGGTTAATGGAAAACTTAGCATGCAAGAATTAATCGTTTTACATTTTCGTTTGTACAGTCATCAATCTCCATGTTTAACAGAGGTTTTGATCGTATGTAGGATTTCGGGAGTGCGCGCGCGCGCGCGCGCGCGCGCGCGTGTGTGTGTGTGTGTGTGTGTGTGTGTGTGTGTGTGTGTGTGTGTGTGTGTGTGTGTGTGTGTGTGTGTGTGCGTGTGTGTGTGCGTGTGTGTGTATGTGTGTACGTGTCTGTGTGTATGTGTGTTTGTGTGTGCGTGCGTGCGTGTGTGCGTGCGTGTGTGTGTATGTGTGTGTGTATGTGTGTACGTGTGTGTGTGCGTGTGTGTGTGTGTGTGTGTGAGAGAGAGAGAGAGGAGGAGAGAGAGAGAGAGAGAGAGAGAGAGAGAGAGAGAGAGAGAGGAGAGAGAGAGAGAGAGAGAGAGAGAGAGAGATTAATAATGAATATTGTCGTTCCACAGTGCTACGTTCAAGTTCACACTGTCATTTCCCGTAAGTCTTCTGCTCGTGGATTAGTGTAAAGAAATCCCCGTGGCATGTGATCAACACCCAGTATCGTGCGGCCATAGCCACACATGAGGATCGAACTCCTGGCGGAGGGCAGCGTCCACTGGAAACACTTCTGTAAAGAGCTGGTTCAGCTACAGTGTCGCGCCAGAAATCCGGGGTCATGCATCACTCTTTATCCCCAGGGAGTTGGCGTGGCATATATAACGCAAGGTTGACGTATATGGCCAACGTCCAGCGTGAACCGGCGTGGCCGAGCGGTAAGGCGTTAACCCTTTCATGCCGTGATGCTACTGGAAAACGATCAATAAAGTAAGAAAAATAATATATCTTAAGCCTTTCTTTTTTCGTTTTTCGTTTTTTTTGTTGTTTTTTGCCTTTTTCATCAGCGTGTGACCGGATTTTCATCAGAAAGTAGGCTTTTTTAATAGGGCTGGAAAATATACTGCGTGTGCATGAACCTTTCAGCCCGGAAATTTTACAGGATGAGGCAGTGAGCTGAAGGACTTCGGTTCTTCTCTCTCTCTCTCCCTCTCTCTCTCTCTCTCTCTCCCCCCCCCCCCCCCCTCTCTCTCTCTCTCTCCCGCTTCCTCTTTCTCTCTCTCCCCCGCTTCCTCTCTCTCTCCCGCTTCCTCTCTCTCTCTCTCTCTCTCTCTCTCTCTCTCTCTCTCTCTCTGTTTAAAAGTTCTGGTATATAGACACTGTCTTCGTGACTACTCCCCCACCCCACCCCACCCCGATATTTATCTGGAGAGTGGATACTATTCAGTGAGGACCGTATGAAATATTTTACACAGCCTTCGCGGTGTTCTTGCGAGGAGCGCATGAAAATCTGAATGCAGCCTTAGTGTTCTTGGGAGGACCGCATGGAAATTTTAATGCAGCCCTAGTGTTCTTGGGAGGACCGCATGAAAATCTTAATGTAGCCTTAGTGTTCTTGGGAGGACCGCATGGAAATCTTAATGCAGCCTTAGTGTTCTTGGGAGGACCGCATGGAAATTTTAATGCAGCCTTAGTGTTCTTGCTGGTGAAGAACCCCTAGTCAATGACACATTTCATCGCTGCCCGTCTTAACGCAGAATCATTCTAGTGGTGACAGCGGCGATCGAGAAGAAGAAGATTGTAGCGGTGACAGCATAGCATTAGGTACAGTCTGTAGTTGTGACAGCATAACATTAGGTATAGTCTGTAGTGGTGACGGCATAGCATTAGGTATAGTCTCCCTCTTCCCCCATCTCCTGGGTTCCTGGTCCCCGCCCGCCTGCACCTCTTCGGGGGCAACGATTCACTGTTGCCTTTCGTCCACAGAAACCGTATAGTTTATTAGGGACGGGGAAATAGGGGGGAAATTGGGGGGTAGCTTTTACACAGCTCTGAGCTCCGAAAGCGGAGACAGCTTGTCGCTAAACAAGTTTACAACCAAACCACCCAGCCACGTCCAGCAGAGTTCAGGAGCTGTGTGAAAGTCGAGGTGGCCGTCCTGGGCTTTCCGTCCTAATGAGCCTTATGGTTTCTGTGGACGTAAAGCAACACTGAACCATGCTTAGGCATTGGACACAGTTTGTCCCTAATATGTCAACCGACATCCGAGGACATGAAGCTCTACATCATCATCACGTCCAGCTCACTTCATTAATTAGAGCCAAAGTCGGAACGTTCTTGTCAAGCCAAGTTATTCTCGTGCTGGAATGGAATGCATAACAAATTAAGCGCGCGATTATACAATTGTCCGTAATAATTTATAATGCTAATGCAAAAGACTATTTATAAAGCACAGCACAGCACCTATAAGGCACCCACACTTGACTTGTGGCCGAAGCGCATGCCGAACATTAAGCCAAAAAGAGAGCGGAGCTTTGATTTGTTTTATTCGACAGGTGCACGCGTCTGTTGTCAAAAAGCTTGGATAATTATTGCCTAAAAGAGCTCGTTTATCGTTTTGTGAAATGCCTACGGAGTACATCTATTTGAGACAGTGCATTTTTCACCAGATCTGCCTGGCATGGTGCAGGTGTATTTTTTGTGTTTTGTCTGCTCCGTGCAGGTAAGCGTATGACCGAGTCTCTTAAACACAGGTGCACACACACGCACACGCGCAGACAGACAGACAGACAGACAGACAGACACACACACACACACAACAACACACACACACACACACACACACACACACACACACACACACACACACACACACACACACACACACACACACACACACACACACACACACACACACTCACACACACACACACATTGCACTCGCACGCGCACACACACAGACGCGCGCGCGTACTGGCAGACCGACACACAGACACACACACATGCAGACTCTCTCTCTCTCTCTCTCTCTCTCTCTCTCTCTCTCTCTCTCTCTCTCTCTCTCTCTCTCTCTCTCCTCTCTCTCTCTCTCTCTCTCTCTCTCTCTCTCTCTTCCACACACACACACACACACACTCACACACACACACACACACACAACACACACACACACACACACACACACACACACACACACACACACACACACACACACACACACACACACACACACACACACACACACATACACACACACACACACACACACACACACACACACACACACACAACACACACAACACACACCACACACACACACACACACACACACACACACACACACACACACACACACACAACATACACACACACACACACACACACACACACACACCACCACACACACCACCACCACACACACACACACACACCACACTCACCACACACACACACACACACACACACACACACACACACACACACACACACACACACACACACACACACACACACACACACACACACACACACACACACACACACCACACACACACACAAAACACACACACACACACACACACACACACACACACACACACAACACACACACACACACACACACACACACAACACACACACACACACACACAACACACACACCACACACACACACACACACACGCACACCACACACACACACACACACACACACGCACGCACACACACACACACCACACACACACACACACACAGCACGCACACGCACGCACACACACACACACACACACACACACACACACATACACACACGTGTGTGCACGCGCATCACTTCATGTTCATCTGTTTTATGAACACTGACGACATGAACAATCATGGAAGCTTGGCGAGTGTACCCATACGTGTCATAGTGAAAGCATACAATTCCCAGCATGGTCACCGTGTAACCCGGACTCAAAGCTACCGGGTATATTTTCTCATTAAAGTTTGTTATTTCTGGAAAGAAGAAGAAGAAGAAGAAAGACAGAAAAACTGGAGAAGATACAAAAAAGGAGAGAGAAAAAGCAGTAGACAGAAGAAGAAGAAAAAAGAAGAAAGAAAAAAAAAAAAAAAAAAGAAGAAAAAAAAAGGAGAAGAAAAAAAGAAAAGAAAAACACACACCAAAAAACTGAGCTCGTACGTCAAAAACACTACACGCACTTCGGAAAACCGCGACAGGAATAGTGGACGC
>JABMCL010000371.1:457500-472500 GCA_018857735.1 Alviniconcha marisindica | reverse complement strand
TTACATCGCACCTACGAAATGAGTTCTGTTCTCAGTGGAGCTAGGTGTGTTGGTTGGTCAGCTTGATTAACGGGCCCCTGTTGTTTTACATCGCACCTACGAAATGAGTTCTGTTCTCGGTGTACCTAGGTGTGTTGGTTGGTCAGCTTGATTAACGGGCCCCTGTTGTTTTACATCGCACCTACGAAATGAGTTCTGTTCTCAGTGTACCTAGGTGTGTTGGTTGGTCAGCTTGATTAACGGGTCCCTGTTGTTTTACATCGCACCTACGAAATGAGTTCTGTTCTCAGTGGAGCTAGGTGTGTTGGTTGGTCAGCTTGATTAACGGGCCCCTGTTGTTTTACATCGCACCTACGAAATGAGTTCTGTTCTCAGTGTACCTAGGTGTGTTGGTTGGTCAGCTTGATTAACGGGCCCCTGTTGTTTTACATCGCACCTACGAAATGAGTTCTGTTCTCAGTGGAGCTAGGTGTGTTGGTTGGTCAGCTTGATCAACACCGAGTTGTCTCGGGAGAGGTACTGGCTGGGACCGAGATTCCAGATGTGGGGAAAGAAGGAATAAGTCTGTAACTAACGCCACACTGTCATCACCACAGCGAGTTTTGCATTAAGACGGGGAGAGGTGTAAGCGATTTTTAATGCTTCATTAATCTGAAACAGAACAAGGCCCAGAGCGCTCGTGCCCGGAGCGTACCTTGTATTTACACGTATGCCAGGTAGGCGACTCAAGTCTTTGTTGTTGTACTTGTGCTATGTATTTCGAGCGCTAATTAACTCCCTTGTGTGTTGATAATGCTCCATTAATCGTGGAGGCAAAGTTACAATCAGACAGCGTCTTTAAATCAAAAAACTTTGAAGCAAAATGTGAGTCGAAGCGGAATCGAACCGAGAGCCTTCTGAATACCATCCTTCCGAACAAAGTCCAGGTGGTCAGCGCTCTTTCTCTTACCAGGCTTTAATTGTCTGGAAACAGCTCCCTGTTTGTTCCTGTCCGTCATTCTACCTCTGTCAGTTCTTTCAAATCTTCCTTGAAAACCTTTCTCTTCTTAAAAGCCTTTTCTTCAGTCCCATTGACTTGATATACAACTCTGTGTGTGTGTGTGTGTGTGTGTGTGTGTGTGTGTGTGTGTGTGTGTGTGTGTGTGTGTGTGTGTGTGTGGTGTGGTGTAGTGTGTGTGTGTGTGTGTGTGTGTGTGTATGGTGCGTGCGTGCGTGCGTGCTGCGTGCTGTGGTGGTGTGTGTGTGTGTGTGTGTGTGGTGGTGTGCGTGGCGTGCGTGTGTGTGTGTGTGTGTGTGTGTGTGTGTGTGTGTGTGTGTGTGTGTGTGTGTGTGTGTGTGTGTGTGTGTGTGTGTGTGTGTGTGTGTGTGTGTTGTGTGTTGTGTGGTGTGTGTGCGTTCGTGTTGTATGCGTTGAATTTTGAAAATATGTGCATTTAAAGAACGTGTAAGCGCTTAGGGACTGTGCGGGTTAGGCGCTCTAAGTACCCGTTATTTATTATTATTATTATTATTATTACAGCCCAGCGGCTTACTGCTGGGCCAAAGCGGCTCTCTAGCACGCCTAAAGAGTGTCTATAGGTGCTGACACAGGAGCAGTGTCGGCCGTATGGATGAGGAGGACCGTTAGTACTTCATGCGGTCGGACTCGTCGATATTAACCCTTTCACTGCCGTGCTTGCCGCGCCGTCAGTCGGAAAGCGACCAACAGAAGTGCCAAATTTGAAATCATTAAGGCTTTTTTCCCTCTTCGCACGAGCACGTGAAAGGACTTCTATCAAAATACACAGTATTCAAAGCAGATTTGTTACAGGACCATCAAATATACTGTTTGCAGATAGGTGTGTGTGTGTGTGTGTGTGTGTGTGTGTGTGTGTGTGTGTGTGTGTGTGGTGTGTGTGTGTGTGTGTGTGTGTGTGTGTGTGTGTGTGTGTGTGTGTGTGTGTGTGTGTGTGTGTGTGAGTGTGTGTGTTTGTGTTTTCAGCCCGCAAAATTTACAGGCTGGGGCAGTGAAGGGGTTAAACGTACTGGCTGTTACACGATACAACCCGAAATGACGGCTTAACGGAAGCGGAAAGTCGACATATTCAACTTGCCGAACGGACAGGTTGAAACCGATACTGTGAGCCGTTTCAGCCGTACGGCTATGCTGAAATACGATCAGTTTGAGATGCAGAGCCGGAAGGCCCAATCAAAGGGCCTACAGACGAAACAGCTCGTATATCAGGGCTATAATAATTAAGGCTGTGTGCATGCACACGCAGCCGACACACAAACATCAACGAGGCCTCACTATAATGATGAAAGTTGTACTGACTCTCGACGTTGTGTTTTATACACATTATGTTTCACCAGTCGTTATTAACGAAAGTGGTATTGCAAATTCGACGCTATTGGTGGCGCTGTTGAAATGCGTCACCTTCATTTACTCTCACGGGGTGATTTTGGCCGGCGGTTTTAAGCCTGCGCTCGTGTGTGTGTGTGTGTGTGTGTGTGTGTGTGTGTGTGTGTGTGTGTGTGTGTGTGTGTGTGTGTGTGTGTGTGTGTGTGTGTGTGTGTGTGTGTTGTGTTGTGTGGTGTGTGTGTGTGTGTGTGTGTGTGTGTGTGTGTGTGTGCGTGTGTGTGGTTGTGTGGGGTGTGTGTGTGTGTGTGTGTGTGTGTGTGTGTGTGTGTGTGTGTGTGTGTGTGTGTGTGTGTGTGTGTGTGTGTGTGTGTGTGTTGTGTGTGTGTATGTGTGGTGTTGTTGTGTGTGTGTGTGTGCGTGTGCGTGTGTGTGAGTGTGTGTGTGTGTGTGTGCGTGCGTGCGTGCGTGCGTGCGTGCGTGCGTGCGTGCGTGCGTGCGCGCGTGCGAGCGTGAGTCCGTGCGTTCGTACCTGTCTGCATTCCTGCGTGCGTGTATGTTTCCAACACACAGGGTCCATTCATGGTTGACATTGTACCGCAAAAATCAACACTCATTTTAACACAGTACACTGAAACGGCTCTACCTGAAGTGATAAAATCAGTACGACAGCAGCGGCCAGCCAGTGACACCAGTAGGTCCCTTGTTTCTCCTTCAGAATAACGCCAGTGCCCTACAAAGTCTAGGTCACTGTGGCCATCCTAGAGCCCGTTTTTAATTAGGAGAACTGTTAGTTCGCCGAACACACTTCGAACAGTTCGACGAACGATAATTCGTTTCTTAATTGAACTTTTAGTTCGCTGAACATGGTTCTGACAGCTCGACGAACTATACTTCGTTTCTTAACTGGGTTATAATGACATGCAAACTTCGACCCGAACTTGCGCAGAAGCGCAGCAGACAGCCTGATACAAAATGCAGGCTAAAATCAAGTCAATATACTTTAATCATCCCTCACAGGGTAATTCAACTAGTTACTAAATCATTCTGGGTCCCAGAGACAAGGCTGCGCCTCCCACAAGTCAGTAAATAGATCAATTCCCTCCGAAGCGAGTGAAGTATCGACAGTCATTCACTTTTATTTCTCTTTCTTCCTCATCCACAGGAGAGCTCTCTTTGCTCTCAACCAATCAGAGGCAAGGTTCGCCGAACTGGGCGAATATTCCCAGAACATGTTGAGCGAAACTTTTTGGACCCTAAACATAGCTTCGTCGCAGTTCGACGAATATCCCGAACTTGGTTCGAGAAGCAAAATTCGCCCAATTAAGAATCAACCATGTTTACCGAACATTTTTTCAGGATCAACGAATATCCGAACAAGGTTCGTGAAGCAAAATTCGCCCAATTAAGAACCAACTATATTTACCGAACTTTTTTCGGGATCGACGAATACCCTGAACTAGGTTCGCGAAGTAAACGTTCGCCCAACTATGTTCGCCGAACGTTTTTCAGGTTCGAAGAAAAAGCCGAACTAGGTTCGCGAAGCAAAAGTTCGCCCAATTAAGACCCAGTTATGTTCGCCGAAAATATTTTAGGTTCGACGATTACCCTGAACTAGGTTTGCGACGCAAAAGTTCGCCCAATTACGAACGGGCTTAAAGGAGCAACAACTCCAACAACAACAACAATAATAATAATAATAACTCTTATATAGCGCGTAAAAATTTACGATCTCCCGGCGCTGTACATTATCAACATCAAAATCCACTTTACAATCAAAAAAGTTCAAGTATTATAAATGCATACGTCAATATCAACATGACAAAAAAGCCACGATGAAACAAACAAACAAACAAACAAAAACAAAACAAACAAATACAGGTTCTGGTCGACTCCCACACCTTACAGTTCCGACATGGCTCTCTACCACTGTTCACTATCATCGAAACAAAACAAAACTGGCCAGGCGACATTTTCTGGCAGTCAGGACTTCGCAACAGCAGTATATTCAGAGTTCCATGTTTCAACCTAGTCTACATTCGACTATCAAAATGCCTTTGAATCTTGGCAAAGATGAGTTAATTGTGTTTACGATGCGTAGGGGAGTGCTCGGAAGGAATGCGGGCGTCACATAATGAACAGCCCTGTTGCCGCACGTTTTGTCACCACGGCACGTGGATGACAAAACGTGCCGCAACACAGCCCTCGTAGTGTTAGTATCGCAAGCTTGCTAGACACCCGACGTGCACGTCTTGACCACAAAATAGGTCAAATGAAAAATATACGAGTAATTTAAGAGACAGGGCAGTGCTAGACATCCGACGTGCACGTCTTGACCACAAAATAGGTCAAATGAAAAAAATACGAGTAATTTAAGAGACCGGGCAGTGCCGACGTTAGCCATAGTTCACATTTTGTCACCGGAATGGACGGCTCTCGTAACTCAGTCTCCTGCTGATGACGTCATTTTTGTCTCCTTTCGTTTGCTGTTTTTCCAGAGGGAAAAAAAGTTATTTTAAGGCAATGCAGACGACGCCAACGTCGCAAATGACCTCTGAAAAAAAAATCTTCAGAAACTTCCGGTAGAACATTCATTACTTTTCGCAACTAACACACAAAAATATGTTTTCATGTAGACAGATATCTGAAGTATCATTGCGTGTACATGTTTGCTAGGTTGCTAAAAACAAGATTCTATATGTTAACTATTTTTGCTTTCACTCCTTTCTTTCCAACTTTCACCACCCGATCCCCCACCGCGATGTGAGGAATTTTAATTAAAATCCACAGACTCCCGAGGAAAGTTATGTTATTTTCAAGAGTATTATGAAAATCTATTAGTGGTATTTAGGCTATACTCGGGTGTCTCAGTTTTATTTTGTGCCCCCTAGCTCCCATCTCTCTCTCTCTCTCTCTCTCTCTCTCTCTCTCTCTCTCTCTCTCTCTCTCTCTCTCTCTCTCTCTCTCTCTCCCCTAACACACACACACACACCACACACACACACACACACTCTACACAACTCACACAATCCCCTCCCCTCCTCCCTCTTGAAGAAAACGAAGTACAAGACAGAACTAGACAAAGACATAGGGTATAGTTCGGCAATTTTTATATATATAATTGTTTATTACCTCTGTCTGTCTGTCTGTCTGTCTCTCTCTCTCTCTCTCTCTGTCGTTCTGTCTCGCTTTCAAACGTGCGAGATTTATCGATTTTGCTTTGAGAAGAAACGAAAACCAGGCTAACTGAACAAAGAAAACCCTACAAGGCTAATCTACTTTTCACATTACCACTTGACTAAAACACCTCTCAACACAAGTGCCAACATTGGCAGATAGTTCATCTCACGGGCGTTCCCGGACGATGTTCAGGTCGAGGTGAGACGGGCCTCTGAAACGGATGTTGGTCAGGTTAGTAATTGGAATTTAACGTCCTGCCAACCGCAGCAGGTCGAGGTGAGCCTCTGAAACGGATGTTGGTCAGTGTAATGGATTTAACGTCCTGCCAACCGCACACTATGACCTCAAGACAAACACAGCAAACAAAGAAGAAGAATTAGAGAAGAAGAAGAAGAAGAAGAAGAAGAAGAAGAAGAAGAAGAAGAAGAAGAAGAAGAAGAAGAAGAAGAGTAACTTGGTGTTTTACGCCCAGTCAACCATTGCGCTTATATCAGGGCGAAGAAAAGAAGAAGAAACAGAAGAAAGAACGAACGAAAGAAAGAAAGAAAGAAAGAAAGAAAGAAAGAAAAGAAAAAAGAAAAAAAGAAAAGAAAACTAAGCAAGAACCAGCTACAGACTGGCGGTATTCAAGACGAGTACTGGCCATGGGGTGGGGTGGGGGGGGGGGGGGGCAAATGGAGGGGGGGGGGGGGGCAAATGGGAGGGGGTAGAATGGGGGGTACATCTTAATTATGTTTGCCAACCGATTGGTTTTCGCGAGCGCTTTGGGATGTTGACGAACTCGTTTCACAGTACGTTTTCAACTACTCTTCCGGTTTTCAACTACTCTTCCGGTTATTCCGGAAGAGTAGCTGAAAACGCACCGTGAAACGAGTTCGTCAACATCCCAGAGCGCTCGCGAAGACCAATAGGTTGGCGAACAAAATCAAGATGTACCCCCCTGGCCCCCCCCCCCTCCTCCCCCCCTCCCCCCCTTCCCCTTTACCGTCGATCCCGAAAACGTAAAATTCGTCTTCTCTGCCAACAGCAGCTGCAGTTTTTTTCTTTTCTTTTTTCTTTTTGAAAAGGCATCCTGTGGACACCCCCCCCCCCACACACACACACACACATACACACACACACACTCCACACACACCTCCCGTTCCTATTATATATTTTTTCTTCGCTTTGAGATGAATTATTGATTTGTTTGATTGATGTGGATCGTTTACTGAGAGACCTTTTTGGGGGGTGGGGGGTGCGGTTGGGGAGGGGACGACAAGACAAATGACATTTCGCATTATCTCCCCGCACTGCAGGCCAGGATTTGTTGTCACAGTTCTAGTAACAATAGCTAACAATATGCCCGCCTCGGCCACCCTTCCACAGGGATGGCTGGCATATTTCTGTTGCAGAGAATAGAGGAACATTTTTTGCAGCTGGAATGAGGAAAATAAGAGAGAGAGAGAGAGAGAGAGAGAGAGAACTTGGACAGGTTCAGTCAGAAACCTAACAGCCAGTACTAGGAGACACACACACACACATCCGCCCACACCTACTAAAAGGCATTGCATTTTCAACAACAACAACGTGTTTACTGTAGGCCTAAATAATTGTGTATGTCTATGTCTGAGTACGCGTGGGAGGCTAATATACCCTATGCCTGAGCATGCGCGTATTCGACTGGTTGACACGTGGGCTTTTGTGTGAGCAGAAATCAGCCGTATGTCTGCAGTCAGCCTGTAGAAAGCCAACAGGCAATGAAGGGGCGGTCAACAAGAGGTTTACTTCAGGCGGGTCGATGATGTGCCTACCCTTCCTTCCCCCCCCCCCCCCCCCCCCCCCACCCCTCTTCTCCACTCACGCACACACACTCAGGGCACTAGATATTTCCTACCCCGGAAAAATCACATTGCACACTGCTTTACCAACTCAGCATACAGGACACTCACCGTTACGACGGAATTGCGAAGAATTGGAGCGGCGCAGTTCGGACCATGCTGGTCATCTGCCTACGCAATTTGCTGTTTTTAATGCAAGCTATAAAATCCTCTCCCCTGCCCCTCCGCTAACCCCCACCACCTACCCCCTCAGTTTTTATCTCTCTTAGAGGAGGGCTGTTCTCTTTTGACTGCCAAAGCTGTCTTTCTGTCTGTCTGTCTGTTTGTGTCCCTTTCTGCCTGTCTGTCTGTGTCCCTTTCTGCCTGTCTGTCTGTGTTCCTTTCTGCCTGTCTGTCTATGTGTCTTTTTGCCTGTCTGTCTATGTGTCTTTCTGCCTGTCTGTCTGTGTCTCTTTCTGCGTGTCTGTCTGTGTCTCTTTCTGCCTGTCTGTCTATGTGTCTTTCTGCTTGTCTGCTTGTGTCCATTTCTGTCTGTCTGTTGTGTTTCTTTCTGCCTGTCTGTGTCTCTTCCTGCCTGTGTGCTTGTGTCTCTTTCTGCCTGTCGGTTTGTGTCCATTTCTGCCTGTCTGTCTGTGTCCCTTTCTGTCTGTCTGTTTGTGTCTCTTTCTGCCTGTCTGTCTGTGTCCCTTTCTGTCTGTCTGTTTGTGTCTCTTTCTGCCTGTCTGTTTGTGTCCCTTTCTGCCTGTCTGTGTCTCTTCCTGCCTGTGTGTTTGTGTCTCTTTCTGCCTGTCTGTTTGTGTTCATTTCTGCCTGTCTGTCTGTGTCCCTTTCTGTCTGTTTGTGTCTCTTTCTGCCTGTCTGTCTGTGTCCCTTTCTGCCTGTCTGTCTGTGTCCCTTTCTACCTGTCTGTTTGTGTCTCTTTCTGCCTGTCTGTGTCCTTTTCTGCCTGTCTGTCTGTGTGTCTTTCTGCTTGTCTGTTTGTGTCCATTTCTGTCTGTCTGTTTGTGTCTCTTTCTGCTTGTCTGTTTGTGTCCCTTTTTGCCTGTCTGTCTGTGTCTCTTTCTGCCTGTCTGTTTGTGTCTCTTTCTGCCTGTCTGTTTGTGTCTCTTTCTGCCTGTCTGTTTGTGTCCTTTTCTGCCTGTCTGTTTGAGTCCCTTTCTTCCCTCTCTCTCCCTCCTTTTGCTCTGCCGACGCCCGTTAGGTATTTTCTCTTCTTATTTCTGCTCCGTTTTGTCATCATTTTCACTCTTATTGTCTTTCCAGTCTCCCGCTGTCCATCTCCCACCGCACCCTCTCCTCAGAAGGTTTGAACTAATTTAGGACACAGGAACTTGAAGTGGTATGATAAATGTGCGAGCTGGAGAGGAAGTGTGTTCCTGTCTGCCTGGTTATCTGATTTATTGACTGCGTGCATTGACTGCTTTCCTGCTTGCAAATCTCTTTCTGTTTGTCTGTCTCTGTCTGTCTGTCTGTCTCTGTCTCTGTCTCTCTCTGTCTCTCTCTCTCTCTCTCTCTGCCTGCTGGCTTGTGTTTCTGCCTGCCTGTCTGTCTGTCTGTTTACCCCCCCCCCCCACCACCCCACTCTGCCCCTTTTTCTCCTCCCCCCTCCCCCTCCACCCCACCCCACCCCACCCCAAGCGACAGCTAGAAAGGCAGAGATGTGTGAGAGGTGTAAAGGGGCCCCGGGGACTCTCGCTCTCCATTTCTTTTTACGGATTGTGACTTGCACGTCCTCCGATTCTGGTCTTTGAGCGTCATGACCGATGACGTTTTAATGGATGGTAAAATGGCGCTGGCGGTGTGAACGGACTAACCATAACAAATAGACTCTGAAATGGGAGACGTTGGCTTTTGGGAAATGACTCGTGTCTGTCGTAAACTGTTTCTTCTGGTGGGGCTTGGTAAAAGGTCCTTTCAAACGAAAGGTAAGACTTATGACACTACGGAAGTTGGTGTCTGAAGTGCACACATATCTACGCCGGCCGGAACGAACATAAATTCACACACATACACACACACACACACACACACACACACACACACACACACACACACACACACACACACACACACACACAGTTTAGACACATGTATACGCAGATGATGAAAAATGTGAGACAGCGCCAGATGCACAAAAAAGAAAAGGACAAAAACAACAACTTAGGTCTATTGATCTATTTTACTGTTCAACAGCAAACAATGACAAAATCGATCAGATCACATTGTAGTAAACTGATCCTTGCATGTATGCACTGGGCCCGTTAGCTCCTGTGTTCTTGAAGGACCACGATTTGCTGGACGCTCTGGCTAGCAGACCAAAGAAGCCTACCTCATGATGACCAACGATGCAGCAAATACTGCATGCTACCGTGTGTGGCTCATGAAAGCCCTGGACACCATCGCCGCAGGTCGTGTACCAACCACTAACAGCGACTGATTGCGATGTATCGCCTCTTCGGTACAAGGGCACTAGGAGTATGATGGCCAAGGCTTTACGGCCATTTATCAACCTAGTCTGGTGCCCCGTGGGATTTCTGAAGAAGAAAAAAAAAAAAAAAAAAAAAAAAAGAGCGATGTTCACTTTCATTTTGGCGAACCCCTTGGAGAGGCAAAATAACTCCTAGTACACAAAATATGGAGATTGGCCGCATTTTGTTTTGACAAAAAATGCAGTTCATGGTGTCTGAGAGAAGAAAGCTTCGGGGTAATCTACTTTTGGGGGTAATGGGAGGATGTGATATGCAGATGGCGTCATTTTTTACGTCAAATAGCGGGTACACATGACGTAAAATTAAATTGACACTTCCCGGAAAGGCAAATCAGAAAGATATCACTATTATGATTCACACACACACTCACACACACACAGAGAGAGAGAGAGAGAGAGAGAGAGAGAGAGAGAGAGAGAGAGAGAGAGAGAAGAGAGAGAGGAGAGAGAGAGAGAGAGAAGGAATCGCTTGTTGTATTGCATACAGAGAGAGTCTTTAACACAGTTTTGAATGCATGGAAGGACTGAATATGACCGACGTCAGAAGGGAGATAATTCCATTGCTATAACACAGTAAGAGAAAGAGCGTTGGCCAGTCAGTGTTTGTTTTAACATGGGGGATACGAAATGTCCGTGTGTCTGCAGAAGAGCGAAGCTTTCTGGAAGGTGTGTATACACAGTCGCCCTGATATAACCACACTGGTTGACTTGGCGTAAAACACCAATTTACTTACATGTATACACAGTGAGAAGGTCAGAGAGACAGACCGGAGATGAGTCACAGAAGACTTTGTGACTGATGGTTGACAGTTTGTAGTCTGTTTTGGCTTGGGTCGGTAACCAATGGAGAACTTCAGGAGTCGTTTTCTTTTGTGAGACTTAAAATATTCCTCAAATTCGCAACAGACATGTTCATCAAGATGTTATTCAGCAACAAAACGTTATCGCAAAAACCGTAATCTATATTTAATCTTATTTATTTTTAAAGCGACAACATCGTAGTTGTTTCGTGACAAGAACTAGTTTCTGCATCTCTGGACTCTGCTAGCAACACTGGAAACAAACTGACCTTAGTAATTATAATGTCTGGCGGTGAGCATCCGGTTTCTTTTTCAAGATTGTGCTTGATCTGTTATTTATTTCGCTTGTTCAAGATTAAAGACAACAACAGACAAATTATCCTTGACCTCTCGGACATCCGTGTGAAAAAGTTCGGAATCTTTTTCTCTTGTTTTTCCCTAGCAGTTTTCCCCTCCATGCAATGGGTGCAAATTTCTGCAACTGTAGCTGTGATCCGGTTTGGCCAATAGCGGTAAAAGGCGTTAGACGAGTTAACACAAGGATCTCGGTTCGATTCCGCTTCGGCTCTTCTTTCTCTTAAAACGCTGTGGTGTCTTTCTTGTGATTTGGAAATATACACGTACACAGTCGTATTTATAAGCTTCTTTTTTTTTTGCATAATAACATACCAATTCTTTTTCTTTCTGTCTTTCTTTTCTTTTCTTTTTTCTCCAGTTTTTCGTCTTATGATTGTTGTTCAAATATGTTGTTCTTTTTCGTTTTTGTTTTGTTATGTTTTTTGTTTGTTTGTTTTCCCTCAAATTTTTCGTCGTTTGATTGTTGTTCAAATTGTTATTGTTGTTGTTCCTGCTGCCGTTGTTGTTGTTGTTGTTGCTGCTGGTGCTGCTATTACTCTGCTTCCCAATGCCCAGTTCAGCGTGTATTTTTGTTGGTGTGCAGATTGTGGCAGCGATGGCGTGGGATCTGGAGTATGAAATGAGTGACCTTCTGGAACACTATCAGGAGCTGCTGCACAATGGCTCGGGGCCCGGGGACAACCTCCTGGACAAGGTGGTGGACATCCTCAGAAACAAATCGGCTTCCGGCCACAATTCGTGGAACGGCTCGGGGCGCGGACCCGGAACTCACGGGAAGACGTTGGAGAACGCGCTGCTTATCTTCGCCTACTCCATCCTCTCCGTCATCGCCATCTTCGGCAACTCGCTCGTGTGCTACGTGATCCTAAAGAACAAGCGCCTGCACACAGCCACCAACTTCTTCCTGGCCAACCTGGCCGTGTCCGACCTGCTGGTCACTTGTCTCAACGTCCCCTTCAACATCATGCGGCACGTGATGTACGACTGGCCTTTCGGGGAGACGCTGTGCCACATGGTCAACTTCTCTCTCATGGTGTCCGTCTACGTGTCCACGTACACCCTGACCTCCATCGCCTTGGACAGACACCGCGTGGTCCTGAAGCCGCTGTCTCACCGCATGTCCAAGACCTTGGCCGTGGGCCTGCTGGTGTCCATCTGGGTGCTGGCCGTTCTGCTGTCCCTGCCGTTCGGGATCTACACCACCGTGGAAGACTTCCCCTTGATCTTGAAGCAGGAAGGGATCCCAGTCATCAGCATCGTGAGGCGGTGTCGCACGGACTACCCGTCCCCCAGCTCTCGCTTCGAACAGTACCTGACGGTGGCCACCATCGTGCTGCAGTACTGCCTGCCCCTCGCTCTCATCGGCGTCGCCTACGGCCGCATCGTGCAGAGCCTGTGGTCCAGAACGCACGTGGGCGCCGTCACGGCCAACCAGCAGATGTCCCAGGCGCGGGCCAAGCGCAAGTCTATAAAGCTGCTGATCGCTGTCGTCGTGGTCTTTGCGCTGTGCTGGCTTCCTCTCAACCTCTACCACCTGCTGACCGACCTTCACCCCAACCCGGAAGTGTTCCAGTACAACAGCAAGGTAACTGGCGCCGCTCATGTTCTTTCTTGCCCCCTTTGGTTGACTGGGTTTAAAGCACCAACCAACCAACCCCCCTAACTAGCTAACTAAATTTTGGGGTTGATTTGGCTCAAAGCACAAACTAACTAACTAGATTTTGGAGTTGACTGGGATCAAAGCACCTACTAACTAACTAGATTTTGGAGTTGACTGGGATCAAAGCACCTACAAACTAACTAGATTTTGGAGTTGACTGGGATCAAAGCACCAACTAACTAACTAGATTTTGGAGTTGACTGGGATCAAAGCACCTACTAACTAACTAGATTTTGGAGTTGACTGGGATCAAAGCACCAACTAACTAACTAGATTTTGGAGTTGACTGGGATCAAAGCACCAACTAACTAACTAGATTTTGGAGTTGATTGGGATCAAAGCACCAACAAACTAACTAGATTTTGTGGCTGACTGGGCTCAAAGCACCAACCAGCGAACTCAGTTGGGTTGGGGGGTGGAGGGGGCAATTAAGCACCAACTAACTAAATTTTGTGGTTGACTGGATTCAAAGCACCAACTAACTAGCTAGATTTTCTGGTTGACTGGTTTCAAAGCACCAACTAACTAACTAGATTTTGTGGTTGACAGGGCTCAAAGCACAAACTAACTAAATAACTAAGTAGAGTTTGTGGTTGACTGGGATCAAAGCACTAACTAACTAACCAACTAGATTTTGTGGCTGATTGGGCTCAAAGCACCAACTAACTAACTAACTAACAAAATGTCTTTCCCCTTTTGTAAAACATTGACTAATTTTCAGAAGAGTACACCGGACTGCTGTGTTTCTTGGTAGTAGTTGTACGAAATGAAAGACACGCAATAATAACACCAACTAACAATATACCCACCTCGGCTAGCTTTTCCACAGGAACGGCCGAGATAGTTCCTTTGTTCCTCTGTGGACAAAATGACTGTTTAGCAGCCAAAAAGAAGAAGAGGAGGGGGGGGGGGGGGGGGGAGGACAGGTTGAAAATTAGGTTCCACCAAGGTTAAGAAGAAGAAGAAAAAGAAGAAGAAAACAAACAGCAACGAGCGATTAGATGTCAGTGAGAACTGAATTCGGATCGCCTGCGCAAGATTCCGGAGCGGTAACCATGGCACCACGGAACTGCTTGGCAAACGGGGACGAAGACACAAACAAACAAACACACACACACACACACACACACACACACACACACACACACACACACACACACACACACACACACACACACACACACACACACACACACACACACACACACACACACACACACACACACACACACACACCACACACACACACACACACACACACACACACACACACACACACACACACACACACCACACACCCATCACACACACACACACACACGCCGCGCACCGTCGCTCGCGCCCACACACACACACACGCTCGCGCACCACGCCCGCACACATACACGCACGCACGCATGCACGCACGCACGCACGCACGCACGAACGACACGCACGCACACACACACACACACACACACTTTTACACAGGAATCGTTCAACAAGTTTCACTGCTTAAAAAACAAATAAACTACTATTCAGTGACTCACACAAAATACAATAATCACCTCGAACATTTTGCTAAGCGAGATTAACATGCCTTAGCCCAATTTTCCGGTATTTGATTTAAAATAACATACCTTGAAGGTTAATATCATCCCTTTCTACACCAGAAAGCAGCATCGGATGCAGCCCCTTTTTTCTATCTCAGTTTCTATAATAAATCTGCCTAGATTCACAGTAACATTTCAATAACATTGTAGAAGGTTGGATCATTTACAACACCGACATTGGTAAATATAAACATTCCTTCATTCATTTAATGCTTGGCAGACGAAAATGAAATGAATTCCATCCTCCTCCGCCACTTCGCATAGGGCACAAATGCAGCTTGTTATTTCTCATATATATAAACGACATATCCAAAAATATTGAATCTGTTATAAAACTTTTTGCGGATGACACAAGTGTGTCACTTACATTGACAGACCCCGACAGAAGAGCAGCAATTTTAAACTCTGACTTGGAAAAAATTAACAGCTGGGCGAAACGATGGAAAGTTAGTTTTAATGAAGAAAAAACTGAATTGTTAACATTTAAGAAAGACAACCATCCAGTTTACCCACTGTCATTTGGAAATATTGTTCTCGAAGACAAGGAATGTCACAAACACTTAGGTCTGATTTTTCAAAGTAACTGCAAATGGGAAAAACATATAAACAGTATTATTAGAAAAATAACCCTTCTTATTTCATGTTTACGTTCCTTTAAGTACAAGTTATGCAGAAAAGCCTTGGATACTATGTACAAATCCTTTATATTGCCACAGTTTGACTACGCCGACATTGTTTGGGATAATTGTTCTGGAACACTTTCAA
>JABMCL010000371.1:435000-440000 GCA_018857735.1 Alviniconcha marisindica | reverse complement strand
TTCTGTTTAGTATTTTTATCAATGACCTTCCATTGCATGTAACGAATATTTCTGTTGCTTGCGACATGTTAGCAGACGACACAACACTCCACACATCCGGAAAAGATATTATGCAGGTAGAACACACCTTACAGGAAAGCTTAGACCAGGTCTTTTGGCGACAATAATTCTATGGTCATCAATCCAAAGAAAACCCACTCTATGACAATCGCTACAAGGCAGAAGCATCAGCTGTTACCTTTATCGCTTGATCTGTTACTACATGGAGTGAAAGTTGAACAAGTGGCAGAACACCGACTTTTAGGAATAATTATAGACAACAAACTTCGGTGGGATACACATACTGACACACTGTGCAAAACATTCTCTAAGCGTGTCTTCCTTCTATCTAAACTAAAGTACATTGTTGACACTGATACTTTAAAGCTTTTCTTCAATGCCCACGTTAAATCCCACATTGACTACGCATCCGTAGTGTGGGGCGGCTGTAGTGATGCTCTCAAAAAACGATTAAATTCTCTACTAAGAAGATCCGGAAAGCTAATCCTTCCAGATAACAATCTAACCACTGACCAGAAAACTGAATAAGATAGGAATATTGAACCTTCACAAACAACTGGACTACAACAAGGGTGTTTTTATGTATAGGGCACTTACCAACATGCGCCAGTGTACTATCTAGCTTGTACAAAGCTCCCCACTCTAGCTCCAGAAACAACTACCTTCAGTTACCAAAGCCAAGAATAGATTTATTCAAAACAAGCATGGCCTTTTCTGGTGCCCTGTTTTGGAATAGTCTTCCAGTGCACCTCAGATCATGTCACTCACTCAGCTCCTTCAAGCGAAACCTCCGTGAGCACCTTAACACAACCGTATAAGACAGCTTATCCCCCCCCCCCACCCCCCCCCCAACCCCCTCATTTTACTCTGTAGACCAGTGCTTGCTATACAGATGCCGGTATCATCGTTTATCACATCACTGAAAAGTGATTTACTGTTGCTACCGCGCTGTGTGTGTGTGTGTGTGTGTGTGTGTGTGTGTGTGTGTGTGTGTGTATCTGTGTGGGAGTGAATGCAGCATTGCCTACTGTGATTTATGATCTGATCAACATTTTTATTTTTTTAATTTTTCTTTCTTCCCTGTACCACTGAACCATGTTATGTTTTCGTGATTTACAAATAATTGCGAGATACGTCAACACCATTTTTGCTATGTATACATCTTATTTATTCATTGTCATTTCAAAGTATTTTCAATGATTTTGCTGTTCCTGTATGTTTATTACTATTAATAGTGGTAGTATTATATTTTATTTGTTTATATATTGTTTATCCTGTTTAAATATTAATCGAGTTTGTAAAACATTTTAATTTTAATTTTTATATAATTGTTTCTCCAGTTTTCACTTATTCGACAGCTTAGCAAGGACTAGTTGTTAGACAGGTCTAAATGAACCTAAACTACAATCCTTGGAAAATAAAGTTTTCGAGTTCGAGTTCGAGTTCTCTCGCTCTCTCAAAGTATTTTCACTGATTTTGCTGTTCCTGTGTGTTTATTACTATTAATAGGGGTAGTGTTATATTTTATTTGTTTGTATATTGTTTATCATGTTTAAATATTAATCGAGTTTGTAAAGTTTTGTTGTTGTTTGTTTTTGTTTTTGTTTTCATATAATTGTTTCTCCATGTTTCACTTATTCAGTAGTTTAGCAAGGACTAGTTGTTAGACAGGTCTAATTGACCTAAACTACAATCCTTGGAAAATAAAGTTTTCGAGTTCTCTCTCTCTCTCTCTCTCTCTCTCTCTCTCTCTCTCTCTCTCTCTCTCTCTCTCTCTCCTCTCTCTCTCTTCTGTCTGTCTCTGTCTCTCTGTCTCTGTCTCTCTCTCTCTCTCTCTCTCTCTCTCTTGCCACACACACACACACACACACACACACACACACACACACACACACACACACACACACACACACACACACACACAAAATACACGCGCGCGCGCACACACACACACACACAGAAAACAGTGCGAGACAGAGCGAGAAAATGCGAGACAAAGCGAAAGACAGGGAGGAAAGAAGATGATGATGATGATGTGGAAAGTGTTGGCTGACTAGGTCAGTGGGAACATTCTCAAAATTGATTTAAAGTAGGCCTACAAAAAAAAAGGCGAAAAAAAAGAAGGCGTACGACAAAAAATCCTTGAAGAACATTAGCTAGTGACGTCACAGCAAAAAGAAGGTTAACTACATAGCTACCTCTTTTTTAAAGAACTCTCTCTCTCTCTCTCTCTCTCTCTCTCTCTCTCTCTCTCTCTCTCTCTCTCTCTCTCTCTCTCTCTCTCTCATACACACACACACACAATAGTTTCGAGATTTTGACCTCACTATCACGTCATCTCTCTCTCTCTCTCCTCTCTCTCTCTCTCTCTCTTCTTCCCACACACACGTCCCTCACCACGCACACCACGCACACACCACCACCACCACGCACACACACCCACACCACACACACACACACACACACACGATCTACAACTCCTTGTACTTAACACAAAGATGCGACATCACAATCTTCTGAATAACAGGAAGAACATGTAAGTCTTTTTTTTCTCTTTGTGTGTGTGTGTGTGTGTGTGTGTGTTGGTGTGTGTGTGTAGTGTGTGTTGTGTGTTTTTGTTGTTTTTGTTGTTTTGTGTGTGTGTGTGTTTTTGTGTTTGTTGTGTGTGTGTGTGTGTGTGTTGTGGTGTGTGTGTGTGTGTGTGTGTGTGTGTGTGTGTGGTGTGTGTGTGTGTGTGTGTTACCTGATCAACTCTGGCACGCCCTAATTGAGATAAGGATACTGAGTGCGTTAAAGCAACGCTGTTAAACCATATCAGCACAAGTCATGTTTCGATAATTATAACTGTGATGAAATGGGGTAGGAATAATATGTGTACCAGATTGTCTGATCCAGCAAAAACAAGAAGCAAAAACAAACAAAAACGAAGAAAAGAAGAAGAAAAAACAACAAAATATCAGTAAGTAAACCAACAACAAAAACAGTCTATCTCTATAAGAGGCCATATCTCTTTTAAAAAACAAATTTCCCGTTAAATACCCCACAAATGCAGGAGCGCGCGCACACCTACGCTCGCACACACACACACACACACACACACACACTCCTCTCTTTTTACAGAGGCCAAAATGCCGCCCAAGGTAAGATCTTCCCTTTGGATTCGTATCAAAATCCAACAATTCCCCAAACTGTGTGAACAACCACATATTACAACAAGCTGACTGCAGTCCCTACCTGGGAGTTACAGTAACACACGACCTGAAATGGACGACTCACATCAACAACATCACAAAGAAGCCAGCTCCACCCTAGGCTTCTTGCGCAGAAACCTTCGGTTCTGCCCCCTTAGCTGCAGGAAAACAGCCTACATCTCCTCTTGTCCGCTCTGCTTTAGAATACAGCGCTATATTCTGGGATCTATACCAGCAAAATGACATTGACAAGCCAGAAAACATCCAGAGACATGCAGCTCGCTTCATCGACCAGAATTACAAAGACCGCACCGCTGGATGTGTCACGCAACATGCTGAGAGACCTCGGACTGCAGTCGCTTCATCAACCAACATTACAAAGACCGCACCGCTGGATGTGTCACCAACATGCTGAGAGACCTCGGACTGCAGTCGCTTCATCAACCAACATTACAAAGACCGCACCGCTGGATGTGTCACCAACATGCTGAGAGACCTCGGACTGCAGTCGCTTCATCAACCAACATTACAAAGACCGCACCGCTGGATGTGTCACCAACATGCTGAGAGACCTCGGACTGCAGTCGCTTCATCAACCAACATTACAAAGACCGCACCGCTGGATGTGTCACCAACATGCTGAGAGACCTCGGACTGCAGTCGCTTCATCAACCAACATTACAAAGACCGCACCGCTGGATGTGTCACCAACATGCTGAGAGACCTCGGACTGCAGTCGCTTCATCAACCAACATTACAAAGACCGCACCGCTGGATGTGTCACGAACATGCTGAGAGACCTCGGACTGCAGTCGCTTCATCAACCAACATTACAAAGACCGCACCGCTGGATGTGTCACCAACATGCTGAGAGACCTCGGACTGCAGTCGCTTCATCAACCAACATTACAAAGACCGCACCGCTGGATGTGTCACCAACATGCTGAGAGACCTCGGACGGCAGTCGCTTCATCAACCAACATTACAAAGACCGCACCGCTGGATGTGTCACCAACATGCTGAGAGACCTCGGACTGCAGTCACTTCAGAATAGAAGAAAACAGCAACGACTTACCCTTTTCTTTAAGACAGTCAGAGGGCTGACCCCCGCAATCCCTGCGAACGAGTTTTTGACACCTATAAATTCCAAAAGACTGATCAAACCTACCAAACCCAATGGACTTTAAGACAACAAATATAGAGAAACGCAAGAAACAACTCATAGAGTTATAGAGTAGATCCTACAAAAACTGCTGTCTATAGATATTTTTTCTTTCCCAGGACTACCATCGATTGGAACAACTTAGAACAGGAAACAGTAGCAATTAGACATTAGAAAGTTTTAACACAGAAATCTTTCGCTGCCCCTAAAACAACAGGTACTCCTCCCTTGTCCGCTGACGCTGTACCCAAGACTGGGTCCTGTCAGAGTATCAGTCAATATCAATCAATATTTTATTTTATGTCTGTTCACATCGAGGTGATATTAGACCAAAACAAAACAAAACAAAAAACATATAATTATTATTTATACTAATTTTCCCACAGGACTATGAACAATCGATTTGACAATATTAGTGATAATATCAGTATTGTACGAAATATTTCTTGCATTGTTGTAAGCATTTAAGTCATATCCATTAAACCTGTAGGCGTATCGCACTTACACTAATTGTAGTGTGCATCAAGATCAAGATCAAGAACTGCTTTAAGTGGATAGTCTCCCCCGTATTGCTTTCGGCCCTTTCC
>JABMCL010000371.1:422500-427500 GCA_018857735.1 Alviniconcha marisindica | reverse complement strand
ATCAAATTTTACCTTTAACAAATAATCAATATATATTTCCCTCAAGATTTGTAAGCTGCTCTACAGCTGTTTCCTAATTTCGCCATTTGGCTGCCTGAGGCAAAAATCTTAAATTCGTGTCTTTCTTTTCCTTTTTTTTCTTTTCTTTTTCCTTTTTTCTTTTTTCTTTTTCTTCTTCTTCTTCTTTATTTTTGATATTTTATTTGTTTTGTGCGTTTATTTTTTGGGGTATGTTTTTGTTGTTTTTGTTGTTTTTTTTGTTTTGTTTTGTCTTGTTGTTGTTTGGTTGTTTGGCTGGTTGTTGTTGTTGTTGTTTTGTTGTTGTTGTTGTTGTTTGTTTGTTTGTTTTTCGTTGCAAAAGGTTTTGGAAACACTGCTGAAGTTTTAGTCGTCTTGTGCGGCTTCAAAGTAAGGGGAAAAAATCTTCGTTCAGATCGCAAGACTGTCACATATTGTCACTGCATATCCGCCAAGGGGCCGTCTGTTGCAGTCGTCGGCAACCAGTATCTGCTTGCAGTGTCTGTCCGGCTACTGCGATCAGCGACATCCTCTGAGGTCTGTCTGCCTCCAGCATCTCACTTGTCACAGTTTAGTGCAGTCATCAACAGTCTGCCTGCCTGCAGTCTCTCAGTCTAGTGTAGTCATCGACAGTCTGTCTGCCCGCAGTCTCTCAGTCTAGTGCATCCATCGACAGTCTGTCTGCCTGCAGTCTCTCAGTCTTGCGTAGTCATTGACAGTCTGTCTGCCTGCAATCTCTCAGTCTAGTGTAGTCATCGACAGTCTGTCTGCCCGCAGTCTCTCAGTCTTGCGTAGTCATTGACAGACAACACCCACCACAAGACACCCAGTCTAGTACAGTCATCGACAGTCTGTCTGCCTGCAGTCTCTCAGTCTAGTGCAGTCATTGACAGACAACACCCACCACAAGACACCCAGTCTAGTACAGTCATCGACAGCCTGTCTGCCTGCAGTCTCTCAGTCTAGTGCAATCATCGACAGTCTGTCTGCCCGCAGTCTCTCAGTCTAGTGCAATCATCGACAGTCTGTCTGCCTGCAGTCTCTCAGTCTAGTGCAGTCATCGACAGACAACACCCACCACAGGACACCCAGTCTAGTATGGTCATCGACAGTCTGTCTGCCTGCAGTCTCTCAGTCTAGTGTAGTCATCGACAGTCTGTCTGCCTGCAGTCTCTCAGTCTAGTGTAGTCATCGACAGTCTGTCTGCCTGCAGTCTCTCAGTCTAGTGCACCCATCGACAGTCTGTCTCCCCTGCAGTCTCTCAGTCTTGCGTAGTCATTGACAGTCTGTCTGCCTGCAGTCTCTCAGTCTAGTGTAGTCATCGACAGTCTGTCTGCCTGCAGTCTCTCAGTCTAGTGTAGTCATCGACAGTCTGTCTGCCTGCAGTCTCTCAGTCTAGTGTAGTTATCGACAGCCTGTCTGCCCGCAGTCTCTCAGTCTAGTGCAGTCTTCGACAGTCTGTCTGCCCGGAGTCTCTCAGTCTAGTGCAGTCTTCGACAGCCTGTCTGCCCGGAGTCTCTCAGTCTTACGTAGTCATTGACAGACAACACCCACCACAAGACACTCAGTCTAGTATAGTCATCGACAGCCTGGCTGCCTGCAGTCTCTCAGTCTTGTGTAGTCATCAACAGCCTGTCTGCCTCAAGTCTCTCACTCTTGTGTAGTCATAGACAATCTATCTACCTCAAGTCTCTCAGTCTAGTGCTGTCATCGACAATGTTCACGTCGAAAATGCCAATTAAATTGTGATGTATTGTATTCCAGGTTTGCATTGTTCAACCTGACCACCATTAGCCACAATGCATTGACTATCCGATTCCATCGCCTGCTTGACGGTCGATCATTGGTCCAAACACCGAATTGTACTTTCCAATTTGACTTAGCCGCGAACCTTAACAGTGCAGTGACGTGTGGAAGTAGAAAAGACAACTCTTTCCTGTACGTCGTCGTGGGCTGACCCTGTGTGGATCACAGGACGCTTTAAAGGCGACGTGTGAAACTCAGTAGAGGAGACAAATCCTATCTGTTCTAGGTCTTCGTGAGGTGACCCTGGGCTGTTGAAGTAACGTTAAAAGCGACGTGTGAAACTCAGTAGAGGAGGCTAATCCTATCTGTTCTAGGTGGTCGAGAGGTGACCCTGGGCTGCTGAAATGACGTTAAAAGCGACGTGTGAAACTCAGTAGAGGAGGCAAATCCTATCTGTTCTAGGTCGTCGTGAGGTGACCCTGGGCTGCTGAAATGACGTTAAAATTGACGTGTGAAACTAGAAGAGACAAATCCTTCCTACTGTTTGTCGTCGTGAGGTGACCCTGTCACCTGACCTGTCGTCCTGACCTTGGCTGACATGACGTTAAAATGCTGTGTGAAACTGTAGCAGAGACAAAATCTTCGTCCTCTAAGTCGTCCTGAGGTGATCCTGGGCCGTTGACAGGACGTGTGAAACTAGAAAAGACAAATCCTTCCGCCTGTACTTCGTCCTGAGGTGACCCTGGGCGGTTGAAGTGACATCAAACCCTGGGCGGTTGAAATGACGTCAAAAGTGACGTGTGGATCTAGAAAAGACAAGTCCTTCCTCCAGTCGTCCTGAGGTGACCCTGGGCATTTGAAGTGACGTCAAAAGTGACGTGTGAAACTAGAATAGACAAGTCCTTCCTCCAGTAAATCGTCCTGAGATAATCCTGGGCGGTTGAAGTGACGTCAAACCCTGGGCGGTTGAAGTGACGTCAAAACTGAAGTGTGTAGCTAAACAAGACACGTCCTTTCTCCTGTAAGTCGTCCTGAGGTGATCCTGGGCGGTTGACGGGACGTGTTAAGTCCAAGAACCAACTCACCGAACTCACTCGCTCCTCCTGTAAGACGACGGAAGCCCAAAATGGTCGACGGCCGCCTCGTGGACCGTTCCTACATGTACTGCATGGACACCGAGCTGGGGTGGGGCAACCGAAGTTACTTCACCTTCTACTCGCAGTTTAACCGCGGGGCCACCGCCTCCCTGCTGGCTGCCGTGGAGTCTGCCGTCCTCGTTCTCTTCTTTCTTCTCTCCTCTGTGTCCAACGTGCTCGTCTTCTACACTCTTTCGAGCAACCGCCGACTCCGAACCGTCACCAACTACTTCGTGTGCAACCTCACCCTGGCGGACGTGTGCTTCACGCTCTGTTGTCCTCTCGTGGCCGTTGTTCGGTCACGGGTACTTGGACCCTCGGGAGTTTTGCTTGCAAGACTATCGTCTACCTCAGGTAAACTGCCCGTGCGCTCGTGGAGAAGTTTGTGTTTGTGTGTTGTTGTTTGTTGTTGTTGTTGTTGTGTGTGTGTGTGTGTGTGTGTGTGTGTGTGTGGTGTGTGTGTGTGGTGTGGGTGTGTGTGTGTGTGATGTTGTGTGTGTGTGGTGTGTGTGTGTGTGTGTGTGTGTGTGTGTGTGTGTTGTGTGTGTGTGTGGTGTGTGTGTGTGTTGTGTGTGTGTGTGTGTGTGTGTGTGTGTGTGTGTGTGTGTGTGTGTGTGTGTGTGTGTGTATGTGTGTGTGTGATGTGTGTGTGTGTGTGTGTGTTGTGTAGGTGTGTGTGTGTGTGTGTGTGTGTGTGTGTGTGTGTGTGTGTGTGTGTGTGTGTGTGTGTGTGTGTGTGTGTGTGTGGTGTGTGTGTGTGTGTGTGTGTGTGTGTGTGTGTGTGTGTGTTGTGTGTGTGTGTGTGTGTGTGTGTGTGTGTGTGTGTGTGTGTGTGTGTGTGTGGGGGGTGTGTGTGTATGTGTGTTGGTGTGTGTGTGTGTGTGTGTGTGTGTGTGTGTGTGTGTGTGTGTGTGTGTGTGGTGTGTGTGTGTGTGTGTGTGTGTGTGTTGTGTGTGTGTGGTGTGTGTGTGTGTGTGTGTGGGGGGGGTGGGGGTGTGCTGTGTGTGTGTGTGTGTGTGTGTGTGTGTGTGTGTGTGTGTGTGTGTGTGTGTGTGTATGTGTGTGTGTGTGTGTGTGTGTGTCTCTGTGTGTGTGTGTGTCTGTGTGTCTGTGTGTCTGTGTGTCTGTGTCTGTGTGTTTGCCTCCAAGACCATCGTCTACATCAGGCAAACTGCTGTGAAACTTGATGCTTGACCTAGGGGAGGTTTCGTCTGTGTCGCATTTTCTTGAGCATGACGAAATCACGTCTGGTATTTGCACACATAGGCTTTACATTTTGTGACGACTTGGACTCTGGCACTTTTACCTGTATTCACTTATGCATCCCCCGACCCCCACCCACCTTCCCCGCTTCCACATTTCTATTTCAGTTTTGTGTGCATTTTGTGACGATTTGGACACTGGCACTTTTAACTACATTCACTTACGTATCTCCCCAAAGAATCACCTACATCATTTCTGTTTCAGTCTTGTGTGCGTTTTCGTGACACTGGCACCTTTAACTGTATTCACTTATACCTCTCCCCACCCATCCTCTTCCTCTACCCCATTTCTGTTTCAAATGTGTGTGCGTTTTCGTGACGATTTGGACACTGGCGCTTTTGACTGTATTCACTGATGTCTCTGCCCGATCTCTGTTTCAGTTTTGTGTGCGGTTTTGTGACGATATGGACACTGGCACTTTTGACTGTATTCACTGATGTCTCTGCCTGATCTCTGTTTCAGTTTTGTGTGCGGTTTTGTGACGATCTGGACGTTGACTCTGATCAGCATAGACCGCTACACTTGCATCGTCCGCAGCAACAAGCATCGCATCACACCGACTATGGCGCTCGCACTCATCGTGGTCGTCTGGATCGTAACGCTGGCCGCTTTCACTCCTCTCTTGCTCTACTTCGTTGTCAAGGTAGCTCTATAGCTGTTCCTTGAAATCATCTTTCTTTAGCTGGTTCTGCTTTGTCGTCAAGGTAGCTCTACAGATGTTCCTTGAAATAGACTCTCTTCACCTGACTCTACTTTGTTGTCAAGGTAGCTATTATAATTATAGCTGTTCCTTGAAATAATCTGTCTTTAGCTGGCTCTACTTTGTTGTCAAGGTAG
>JABMCL010000371.1:405000-415000 GCA_018857735.1 Alviniconcha marisindica | reverse complement strand
CATCCGGATGAACTCGGCTTTCCACTGACTTGTATATTTAACTCTGTGAACCACGAGAATCCAGCTGGCTGGAATCTACTTTCCACTGACTTGTATATTTAACTCTATGAACTACGAGAATCCAGCTGGCTGAACTCGGTTTTCCATTAACTGACTTGTATAACTAACTGTATAAACTACGAGAATCCAGCTGGCTGAAATCTACTTTCCATTGACTTGTATATTTATTTCTATGAACTACGAGAATCCTCCTGGCTGAAATCTACTTTCCACTGACTTGTCTATATAACTCTATGAACTACGAGAATCCAGCTGTGTAAACTCGGCTTTCCATTCACTTGTGTATATATATATAACTATGTGCTGCGAGAATCCCGCTGACTAAACTCCGCTTCTCTTTTAGTTGTAGATATAACTCTATGAACTACGAGAATCCAGCTGGCTGAAATCCACTTTCCACTGACTTGTATATTTAATTTTATGAGCTACGAGAATCCTCCTGGCTGAAATCCACTTTCCATTGACTTGTCTATATAACTCTATGAACTACGAGAATCCAGCAGGCTGAAATCCACTTTCCACTGACTTGTATATTTAACTTTATGAGCTACGAGAATCCTCCTGGCTGAAATCCACTTTCCACTGACTTAATTGTCTATATAACTCTATGAACTACGAGAATCCAGCTGGCTGAAATCCACTTCACACTGACTTGTGTATATATAACTACAAGCTACGAGAATCCAGCTGGCTGAAATCCACTTCACACTGACTTGTGTATATATATATCTACAAGCTACGAAAATCCACGTGGCTGAAATCCACTTTTCCACTGACTTGTGTATATATATAACTACGAACTAGGAGAATTCAGCTGGCTGATCTCGGCTTTCCATTGACTTGCATACATAATCCTGTGAGCTATAACCCTATGAGCCACATAAGTTGTTGTCAACACATACCATATTCACAAAGGCCAGAGTTTACGCAGACCTACGAGAATCCAGCCGACTGAACTCGTTTTTTTACTGACTTGTATTATGACTCAGTGAATGAGTCACATAAATTGATGATGTTCACAGGTCACTTAAACTGATGACGTTCACATAAGTAATATATACTCTGTTTAAATAATACTTGTTGCTTTAACCTTGCCTGTACGATGCTGCACACTCTTAAACTGTGAATCTTTTATACATGTAGATATTGTTTCTTTCGTTCTTTGTAATTCATGTGTGGCACCCACGTTTTCCTTTGAATGGAATAAAGAAGTACTTGACTTGAGGTCATGATCACAAAGATCAGAGTTTACGAAGAGCTACGAGAATCCAGCTGGCTAAATTCGGCTTTCCAAAATTTGACTTGTGTGTGTGTGTGTGCGTGTGTGTGTGTGTGTGTGTGTGTGTGTGTGTGTGTGTGTGTGTGTGTGTGTGTGTGTGTGTGTGTGTGTGTGTGTGTGTGTGTGTGTGTGTGTGTGTGTGTGTGTGTGTGTGTGTGTGTGTGTGTGTGTGTGTGTGTGTGTGTGTGTGTGTGTGTGTGTGTGTGTGTGTGTGTGTGTGTGTGTGTGTGTGTGTGAGGATTCTGTATGCTTGCGGAACACTTGCTGACAAAATATGCATATGAGTCACATAAATGATAACGTCAAAACAATTAAGCCACAATCCAAAAAGAGCAGCGGTCACCGAAAGCAACGAAGCTGGCTGAACGCGGCTTTAATTTCCACGGACTTATGTACGTTTCGCTCATTGAGCTACATAAACTGATAACGTCTGAACAGGTCACGGTCACACACAGAGAAAAGTTGACATGGATCTTTCCACGTCAGAGAAGGCGCGGGAAAATACCAGATGTGGAGCACAACCTATTGCTCTCTAAATAGAACCATGTTTAGAAGGGGGAAATCTGAAACAAGGACCTAATAAACAGCGTCCTTTTGAACCTTTTATGTGTTTGAACCAGGTTTGGGTCAGTCGTAAACCGTCGGCAAGGCTTTGCTGTGGCTGCAACAGCACCGGACCTATGACACTGTCAAATGTTGTCATTTCTACAGTGAGTTTCTTCGAGTGTTGGAACGTCGTCCGCGCATTAAATTTTCCTTGTAAAAGCACAAATATCCATCACTGAGTATACGTTATTAGATAATTTTTATAAAGCGCTATTCTCTAACACGAAGTAAGCTCAAAGAACTTGACAAAAAACGCATTTATATACAGTTCAACAAACGGAACCTTAAGTATAGTCTTCTAAACATAACCACCTAGCAAACAATAACTATTTATGAGTATGTGTGTGTGTGTATGTGTGTGTGTGTGTGCGTGCGTGCGTGCGTGCGTGCGTGCGTGCGTGCGTGCGTGCGTGCGTGCGTGCGTGCTGCGTGCGTGCGTGTGTGTGTGTGTGTGGTGTGTGTGTGTGTGTGTGTGTGTGTGTGTGTGTGTGTGTGTGTGTGTGTGTGTGTGTGTTTAAGTATGTGTAAACTACATTCCACCATGTAGATATTGTAAAGCGCGGTGTGTTCACATTTGTCGGTAAAATACGGCGCTACTGAAATGACCATTATTGTTATTATTAGATCATTCTTTCTGACAATGTCTGGTTTTTATTCCTGTATGATGTTATATCATCGATTCATCCCAACAATGTTCGTCGTCTTACTCCTCCGACCGAACAAAGAAATTATGATTAACCTGAAGAAAGGGTGTCGTCTTATCCTTCTAACAGAACAACAAAATAATACTGATGTTATTCACTCTGACAAAGTCCGTCATATTATCCGTCTAGTATGACATCGAAATACGTTATGATTAACCCAAACAGGATCTTTCCTTTGTCCTAACTGAATAACAAAATATCTTGTGATTCACCCTGACAAACTCTCACATTTAAAAATAAAATCTGAAACAAGAATGACTGCTAGCGTTCCAAAACAAGATCCAAACACATAAAGGGTTCAAAAGAACGCTTCTTTATTATGAATCAGACACACAATCTACACATTTTCGGGGTAATCCCCTTTGTTAAGCTACAAAATGACACTCAAACGGTTAAAAACGATGAAAAATTACATGAAAAGCGAAATAACTTATCTTTCTTTTTGGTTGAGCTGTTGTTTTCCTGTCCAGTGCTTGGAAGAATGTTGGCATGACAATGGCGTGTAACAGATGTGATGTAATGAATATCATGTGACGTAAAACTCAAATGGCACAGAAGAGTGACAGAGAAAGGTGAGGGGATCTCATGTTTTATTTTTCTAACTGAAAGCCGAAATATATGATTGATTTTTGCACGGTCTGTCATCTCCAAGTAGCCTACACATCTTCGGGTGGTCAAAACAGCTCACGCTAAATTAGTGAAGACGTGACGCACTTGACGCTAAAATGGCTCTGACAACCACATCTTTGCAACGCGTTCAGCTAACAAATGGGTCTTCCGACTTGACTTTTATTGCAGCATTAAACGTTATAGTACAGCACGTGTAAGTGAGACTGAGAGATCTATATCCACGTTAAACTCTGCCAACAGCGTGTTCAATAACATCTGTGCGCGTTGCACGGAAGGTTGCTTTTGTCCGCCGAGGCAAAACTTTATGTAGACGTGTACATTCAACCAGGGATAATACTTTCCATCGGCTAAGTCCGATTAGCTGCGTGTTTGAGGCAGTCAGTCGTTCCATCCTAGGGTGTCTGCTGAGTAGTCCGGCCGCGAAAAAGATTGTGTGAACGATTCCATTTTGCTGACAGTCTGAAAGAACGACGCGAATGTTTCTAAGGCTGGATCATGTGGATGTAAACTGCACTGAGAGTGAGAGAAACACGGCAGAGATTTCATCTTTCTTCCGCCTCCTGATTCTGTTTCTGTAACAACTTGCTTTTTCTCCCCTCGGCAGTTTTAGTTGGGTTTTTTATTTACTTTATTTATTTGTTGTTGTTTTGTTTGTTTGTTTGTTTGTGTGTGTGTGTGTGTGTGTGTGTGTGTGTGTGTGTGTGTGTGTGTGTGTGTGTGTGTGTGTGTGTGTGTGTGTGTGTGTGTGTGTGTGTGTGTGTGTGTGTGTGTGTGTGTGTGTGTGTGTGTGTGTGTGTGTGTGTGTGTGTGTGTGTGTGTGTGTGTGTGTGTGTGTGTGTGTGTGTGTGTGTGTGTTCATCAAATAGATAACTTCACGTGGTCCTGAATTCACTAAACAGTCAAGCAACGTGCCTACAGTAAATACCTGGTAGTCACTGTTCTACTAAGTTACATTAATTTGGACTCCATTCAGTAAGACGCCTGAGTACGTGCACGAGTGTGGCCCAGAGACTCGCCAACCTTCAGCGGAATGAAGTGGTCTATGTTTCTCTACATCCCCGTCTTAGTCTTCGTCCCGATGGTCATCCTGCTCTACATACACGTGGAGGTGTCGCTAAACTCTAAAGGGTCCGAGGAACCCCAGACACTGGGCAGGCTCGCTCAGTCACGACACGAACGTGAGAACACTTTAGAAGTCCCCAAACTTCGAGGTGGCGAGCACACCGAGGACCGGGTGGTTGGGATGGCCGTTCCGTCCGAACAACAGAAAGACCAAGGTCAGCTGCAGCAAGAGCACAACGTGGTGAAGGTGGCAGCTGGGAACATCATTTTCCCTCCTTTCGTCAACGATGTCAACAAACTCGGTGAGTTTTAATGTTGTTGTTGTTGCTGCTGCTGCTGTTCATGGTGGTGGCGTTACCGATGGCCTTGTCGTCGTCATTGTTTTGGTGATGATAATGATTATTGATTTTATTATCTTTTGGCTGATGTTGTAACAGGAGATTCGTGAGGTCTCTCTCTCTCTCTCTCTCTCTCTCTCTCTCTCTCTCTCTCTCTCTCTCTCTCTCTCTCTCTCTCTCTCTCTCTCTCTCTCTCTCTCTCTCTCTCTCTGCTTGAGTTTTGGTGCAGTGATCATGTTAACGCTGCATGTTCGCAAAAGGCGATAAACGCTGATCAAGCTATATCATTCGTTACTTTCAATATTGAAGGTTTATGGAGTGTCTGCAACGAAGTAGATCTAGCGTCTTTTGTGCTCAAGTATGATTTTTGTTCTTCTGGTAGAAACATTTACTGAGACAGTTCCGGACTCGATGTTCCCATCTCACAAGCCCTTTGTTTCGCCTTGTGTGAAAGTTTCTGACAGTATACATGGTCGCCTTTCTGGAGGCATTGTCCTATTAGTTAGAAAAGAGTTATGTGAGTTACAGCTGCAGTGCTATAATGTGAGTATGTTGAGCGGATAGATATTGAAACTGACAACATTATAGCACTGCGGCTGTCACATAGACTACTTGGAACTCCAACAGACTGTTTGCTAGTTGGGGCTTATTTGCCACCCGAGAAGTCGCCGTATTATGAAGAAACTGACATTTACAATGGAGTCTATTTATTAGAAGACTGTCTGCTTGACTTGATAAGGGTGTGTGGCGACATCCCATTTATTATTTGTGGTGATCTTAACGCACGAACTGCATCTATGAATGCTAGAGATGTTGATCCAATCGATGACATTTACGAAATGAATTCTGACAACCATTCGGAAAGTAAAACGCCAGTTGATAATGACACCAGAAGAACATCCAAAGACAACACTGTAAATTCGTTTGGTGGTTATTTGATTGGCATTTGTGAAGAATTTGGGCTATCGATTTTGAATGGACTGCAATGCTTGAATTTTTCAGGTGATTTCACGTATATTTCGCAAACGGGATGTAGTTTGGTCGATTATTTTATTATATCAGCAAGCATGCTTTCAATGTGCATGCGTTTTAATGTTATTCCTATGGTAGAATCAAAACATTTAGCAGTAGAAATGTCAATTGTCACTGTTAATAATTATGTTACTGTAAAAGGAACAGTACCTAAAGCTTTTTCAGTAGTGAAATACAAATGGGATGAAAAAAGTGTCAATTTTGCCAGTATGATGCAAACTGATCACGTACAGGCCCTATTGGATGAAGCTGAGTCATTGATAGATTGTGATATCAACCAAGCTCTTTCCAAATTTAACGAATGTTTTGAATATGCTGGCGACTGTATGAAGAAAACAGTTAACCGATGTATTCTTATGTCCTCGTGGTTTGAAGCAGGGTGAAGTGTGTTCACCAGTTCTTTTTTCGTTGTTTATTAACGAACTGACGAAGAACATCATTGAAAGTGGCTAGCATGGCATCCAGTTAGCTCCTGATTTGATTGAATTGCTGATTTTGTTATTTGCTGACGACGTCGTTTTGTTGTCTGATGGTGTCTTTGGTCTTCAGACTCAACTGAATGTTCTGTTTAACACTGCCAAGCGTCTCGATTTGATTGTCAATTTGGACAAGTCTAACATAGTTGTTTTCAGGAATGGGGGCCATCTTGCTCTGAATGAAAAGTGGTGCTTTGGTAACGAGGAACTTGAAGTTGTAAACATGTACAGGTACCTGGGAGTCTACTTTACCACAAGGCTCACGTTCTCACCTACTCTAAACGACCTTGCAGATCGAGCCAGAAATGGAATGCTAGCAACTGTGAAACTTTTATGGTCCACTGGTGAGCATTCACCAGAATCTTTTTTAAATGTTTGATTGCCAGATACAGCCTATTTTGACTTATGGTTCCGAAGTATGGGGACTGTCAGATAACCAGGAAAGTATCGAAAGAGTACATTTATCAGCTTTGAAAAGGTTCTTGGGTGTCAACTCAAAGTCTCCCAGACATTTAATATATGGCGAAACGGGCAGACACCTCCTTTTCGTAAACACGTATGCCAGATGTATAAAGTTTTGGCTGCGCCTGACGTGTATGGATGACAGAAGGTACCCCCAAAAGCTTATAATATGTTATTAAATCTTCAAAGACAGAACTATACTACATGGGCTTGCAAAGGTCAAATTGTTTATACAAATTTGGCTTTGGTGTGGTTTGGGAAATGCAAGGTGTTGGTAGTGTAAACTTGTTCACTAAAGAGTTTAAGTTGAGGCCTATAGATTGCTTTAAACAAGGCTGGCATGCTGCTCTTTATAACGTATACTCTAATTTCAATCAGTCATTAGTACTCAGTCAGTATCTTCGAACTCTTAACAACATAAGCGTGCGGAGAGTATTTACTAGATTCAGAATTGGAATGTCTGCATTAAAATGTCATTACCTACAGTATAGATCCTTTGCTCGCGACAGAGATATAAATTGTCCATTCTGTAATACGCCAGAAACAAGTAAATTTTTTTATTAGTATGTCCAAAGTATACAGCCTTGAGGGACGAACTTATGCCACCAAAGTACCATAGACAACCATCCATGTTTAAATTTTCCTTATTATTAGCTAGCACGAACGCACCCACCATAGAGAAATTATCCACCTTCATTTTTAAAGCTTTAAACACTAGAAAACTGAGTTTAAGTTCGTCATTGGATCCATGAGAATTCGAATTGCCTGAATGTTCACTCCTGTTGTAATGGGCCAGAGGCCTGACAATAAAATAATCTTGTCTTGTCTTGTCTCACTACTTGGGTTTTGCAGAATAGATACAGATATCCTGGTACAACTAAGATGAAGACTTCGACATGTATTTTGAATTGGCTGTTTGTTCTCACCCACAAATACGCTTTGGAGGGGCATTTTTACTGTTACGTAATGCTATGCAAATGAATATTGTTGGCACCAAATTTTCGGAGTGTAAAAAATATATCTGTGGTAGCAGGTAGGCCTTAAAACATGGGACTTAAAAAAGGAGTGGATTATTGCCAGGAGAAGCAGTCAAGCAGCGTGAAGATCGTCTGAGTATACTGAAAGACAGCTTTCATTAGCAGGCCTAAATAATTAATTGTGGCTGAGAATGCCTCATTTTATATTGACAAGGACGTAAGCTCTAAAGCTGTAATGATCCACTCTCGATCACGGTCCTTTGACTACATGAATCTGAAACAGAACGAGGCCCAGAGTATCTTTATCCATGTATCTTTGACTACATGAATCTGAAACAGAACGAGGCCCAGAGATATTTTATCCATGTATCTTTGACTACATGAATCTGAAACAGAACGAGGCCCAGAGTATCTTCATCCATGTATCTTTGACTACATGAATCTGAAACGGAAGGAGGCCCAGAGTATCTTTATCCCTGTATCTTTGACTACATGAATCTGAAACAGAACGAGGCCCAGAGGTATTTATACCTGTATCTTTGACTACATGAATCTGAAACAGAACGAGGCCAGAGTATCTTTATCCCTGTATCTTTGTCTACATGAATCTGAAACAGAACGAGGCCCAGAGTATCTTTATACCTGTATCTTTGACTACATGAATCTGAAACAGAACGAGGCCCAGAGTATTTTATCATGTATCTTTGACTACATGAATCTGAAACAGAACGAGGCCCAGAGGTATCTTTATCCATGTATCTTTGACTACATGAATCTGAAACAGAACGAGGCCCAGAGTATCTTTATCCCTGTATCTTTGACTACATGAATCTGAAACGACGAGGCCCAGAGTATCTTTATCCTGTATCTTTGACTACATGAATCTGAAACAGAACGAGGCCCAGAGTATCTTTATCCCTGTATCTTTGACTACATGAATCTGAAACAGAACGAGGCCCAGAGTATCTTTATCCTGTATCTTTGACTACATGAATCTGAAACAGAACGAGGCCCAGAGTATCTTTATCCTGTATCTTTGACTACATGAATCTGAAACGAAGAGGCCCAGAGTATCTTTATCCCTGTATCTTTGCTACATGAATCTGAAACAACGAGGCCTCAGAGTATCTTTATCCCTGTATCTTTGACTACATGAATCTGAAAACAACGAGGCCCAGAGTATCTTTATCCATGTATCTTTGACTACATGAATTGAAACGAACGGCCCAGAGTATTTATCCTGTATCTTTGACTACATGAATCTGAAACAGAACGAGGCCCAGAGTATTTTTATCCATGTATCTTTGACTACATGAATCTGAAACAGAACGAGGCCCAGAGTATCTTTATCCCTGTATCTTTGACTACATGAATCTGAAACGGAACGAGGCCCAGAGATATTTTATCCATGTATCTTTGACTACATGAATATGAAACAGAACGAGGCCCAGAGCATCTTTATCCCTGTATCTTTGACTACATGATTTGCGATCAGTTGTGAAGGGGAACCACAGATAGTGCTGTCACCGTCGAGCGACTGATCGTGTGACGCAGCTTTCAAACTTTGGCTCTACTGGCCAATGATGATGTTACGGCAACTTTCATTCTTTCGTCCTAGCTCCGACAGAGTAATAATAAATATGACATCATGGCCTGTCGTTTGCCATAGCAGTTAATTGATCGTACATTCGTGCAGTCACAGTTTATGACCGTGACCAAAACTGGATCACGGCCTTTAAGGAGGGTAACAGGAGGAAAGGCGGGAGTAAGTAAACATGGTGCTTAACGTCCACAGAAACCGTACGGCTTATTAGGGACGGGGAGAAGGGGGGGAAGGGGGTATGGAGGTGGGGGGAGAGGGAGACTATATACCTATCGCTACACTGTCACCACCAGAATGACTTCTGCATTAAGATGGGCACGATGAGAACCATTTTAATGTTTCAGTAGGATGTGATGGATAAAGTCACAAGACAGTGTCCACAAACCACAACCTTTTTGAAGAGAAAGGAGAGCCGAAGCGGTATCGAACCGAGGTCCTTCCGCTTACCAGCCTAACGCCTAACCGCTAGGCCACACCGGCACACCCACGGGCGGGAGGAGGGCATTAACCCATTTATACCCGTCGTCCTGTATTCAGCACACATATTTTTTCTTTTCTTAGCCTGTTTTAGCTGTGTGTAATTTTGGCATCCTGCTGACACGGACCTGTGAAGAGGGACTTCTTTTAATCAAAGAAGAGGTGGTTGGGTATTTCTCCCTGTCGTTGTTTGTAGGAGACAACCGTGTGCAAGAACAGGAATCTGTTTGATTCAGGGTATTAAAGTGTAAAAAATAAGAATCTGGGTATAAATGGGTCACGGCAGCAGGCAGA
>JABMCL010000371.1:395000-400000 GCA_018857735.1 Alviniconcha marisindica | reverse complement strand
GCTGCTTCTGCTGCTGCAGTTGCTGCTGTTGCTGAGGCCAGCTGAAGGAACACCAGCTTTTTTGTTGTTGCTGCTGCTTCTGCTGTTGCTGCTGCTGCTGTTGCTGAGGCCAGCTGAAGGAACACCAGCTTTTTTGTTGTTGCTGCTGCTTCTGCTGCTGCTGTTGCTGTTGCTGCTGCTGTTGCTGAGGCCAGCTGAAGAAACACCAACTTTTTGTTGTTGCTGCTGTTTCTGCTGCTGCTGCAGTTGCTGCTGCCCCCGTGCAGACCTGCTCCTCAATCCCCTCCCCTCCCACCCACCTCCCACCCCCTCCCAGTATTGCTAAAATAATCAACCTGATGATTGAGGTCCATTCCACAGAAGAAGAAGCAGAATAACAACAATACAATACCATACAACTTTATTGGCAAGTGTCAATACAGTTGCACGAGGAATGTTTTGTGGTGCCAAGTACACTCATCGCACATTCACTCCAATCATAAGACATCATTAGATTACAACAACAGCAAATAAACATCCAGGTAAAAAGTCATTCATAGATAAATACGTGAAAAATCCCACTGGCATCAAGCTATGCACATCACATAAAAATTGCCACTTCCCGAGGACCCCCTCTTAAAGGTTACTGTCCTAATAAAAGCAGTTATCAGATTTATCTAAAGCAGAAGCCAGGAATCGCCGAAAATGATTCTGATCTATTAGTCTAAATCAGACTACAATATACACACACTATATCTCTGAGCGTACGTGTGACGACATGGTAGTAAAGTGCTGCCAAAAGTAAGTAAGTAAACAAGGTGCTTAACGTCCATAGAAACCATAAGGCTTATTAGGGACGGGGAGAAGGGGGAAAGGGGGTATGGAGATGGGGGGGAGAGGGAGATTATATTCCTATCGCTACACTGTCACCACCAGAATGACTCCTGCGTTAAGATGGGCAGCGATGAGAGCCATTTTAATGTTTCATAATTGTGAGGGACAAAGTCACAAGACAGTGTCCACAGACCACAACTTTTGAAGAGAAAGCAGAACCGAAGCGGATTCGAACTGAAGTCCCCCCGCTTACCATCCTAACGCCTTACCGCTAGGCCAGACCGGCTCACTAAAGTGCTGCCCTGTATGTCATGCACGCGTTGAAGGTTGGTTCGAGCCGCTGGCGGATCGGATCGTCTCCCAACCCAACACCACTGTGTTTCCCAGCATCGAGGCCATCGACAGCACCACCTTCGGCGTCGCTCCCAACCACAAGGTGGAGACGATGGGAGTGTTCAGGTGGAATGACCTCACTTTCCAGTGGGGCTACTCTTCCGAGCAGCTCCAAAAGAGACAGTCCACCGCTGACCCTATCGAGTGAGTGTGTGATAGCTGTCACGCTAAAATTTAAAATTAAATAAAAAAATAAAAAATAAAAATCTGAAACAAGAATGACTGCTAGCATTTTAAAAATAAGACCCGAACACATAAAAGATTCAAAAGAACGCTTATTTATTTATACATAGACAACACGATGCAAATTTTCAGGCAAATCCCCTTCTTCGGGCCCCAAAACGACACTTAAACAACAGTCAAACGGTTAAAAACAATGAAAAATGATATGAAAGGTGAAGTGACTTATCTTTTGTTGTTGTTGTGTTCAGTGCTTCTGAATCTTTCACGCTGTCACGCTAAGTTTCGTGTGTGAACAGTTTTCATCGGAAGATATTTTTCAGAGGATTAAATTGCTGTTTTCCTTGAAAGCTTCTGAAGAAAAAAAGATGTAAGAGTTCCGAATCTTTAATTCCTCTGTCGAGCGTTCTTTTTCGCTTAGCGTTTTGAACCGGTTTGACAGAATGGGACACTAACATGTATGCGAGTCGTCACTTTACTAGTAATATATATCATTATAATTAATAAAGCTATCTGGTTACCTACCCCTTGCAGACATTGTCACGGTTATATTCTTCAGACAAAAATAAAACCGGGGTCGAACCGTATTGCTGCACTAAAGAGAGAGAGAGACACACACAGACACAGACACAGAGACAGAGAGACAGACAGAGACAGAGAGACAGACAGAGACAGAGAGACAGGGATAGAGACGGAGACAGAAATAAAGACAGAGACAGAAATAAAGACAGAGAGACAGAGAGAGACAGAGACACAGAGAGAGACACACAGAGAGACACAGAGAGCGAGGCAGAGACAGAGAGACAGAGACACAGAGAGACACAGAGACACAGAGAGAGAGGGAGACAGAGAGAGAGTGAGAGAGAGAGAGCGAGACACACAGAGAGACAGACAGACAGACAGTTCAGACAGACAGAGACAGAGAGAGACAGACAGACAGAGAAAGAGACAGAACCAGAACCAGACAAAAACAGAGAGAGAGAGAGACAGAGACAGAGGAGGAGGCACGACGCTACATTACTAACGAAACGAATCCTTTCCTGGCGGGAATGAAATACAACCACGGCGAGGAAGACTAAAAAAACCATCAACGCTCGGAGTCAAGTGATGTTGACGCACCCTGACAGGTGCTGCTGCACACTCTGTGTTGTTTTAGCGCTTGGAAGTTCCCACATGTACAAGAATAAGAATAATAAATGGGATTTCTACAGCGCCCATCTACCACACAGGGTGAGAGCCAAGGGAGCTTTATTAGCGAGGGATTCAGCATATTAACCCCTTCACTGCCCCCAGCCTGTAAAATTTCCGGGCTGATAGATGTACGGACGCGCCTGCAAACAGTATACTTTCCGGTCCTGTAACATCTGCTTTCAACGTTTGGCGTTTTCATGATTATTCTTTCACATGGCAGTGTAAAAAAAAAAACAAAAAAAACAAGGTGTTGAAATTTGGCACTATTATTGGTAACGTTTTCAAGTGACATCATGGCAGTGAAGGGGTTAAAAATGTTTTGATTATTATATAGTTGTTAACGACGAGGTGTCCCCCGACCCCCGACCCCCGTCTGTGCAGATCTCCTACGATGCCGGGTGGCCTGTTCGCCATCGGCCGTGACCTGTTCACACGACTGGGCAGTTACGATCCCGATCTGCAGTTCTGGGGAGGCGAGAACATCGAGCTGTCCTTCAAGGTCAGGTGTGTGTGTGTGTGTGTGCGTGCGTGCGTGCGTGCGTGCGTGTGTGTGCGTGCGTGCGTGCGTGCGTGCGTGCGCGTTCTTTTTGTGTGTGTGCGTGTGTGTGTGTGTGTGTGCGAGAGAGAGAGAGAGAGAGAGAGAGAGAGAGAGAGAGAGAGAGAGAGAGTGAGAGTTCTCTTTTTGTCTTCAAAAGTTGTAATCCATGGGCACCGCCTTGTGACCTTGCCCCTCACAGTGACTGAAACATTCAAAGGTGTTACAGGTAACACTCAAATAAGCATATTGCTTTTGTGTTTCCTGCACTTGTTTGTTGACCTTATGATCACGATGTATGAATAAATTTTGTTTAAACCAAGCATTGAAACGGCTCTCATCACTGCCCATTTTAATGCAGAAATCATGATATTGACAGGGTAGCCTTAGGTAAAGTCCTCCCACTCCCCCCCCCCCCCCCCCGGCCACACAAACACACACACACACACACACACACACACACCTCCTGGGATCTCGGTTCCCGCCAGTACTTACCTGGAGACAGTTCGGCGTTAAAAAGGTCCAGTATACACACACACAAGCACACAGTGGGTGGACGGCTGTACTGACGGTTCTGTTGCACAGACGTGGATGTGTCAGGAGAGTATATACGTCTATAGTCAGCCAGCCATACACAAGAGTAGGTTGGGTAGCTGTGCTGAGGGCTGTGAGTGCAGACGTGGATGTGTTAATTACGACGGTATGAATGAATGAAAATTTATATATAGCGTATAAAAAAAACTTCCACACAAAACCTTGCGTGTTCACAGCGCCAGATACACACAGCGCATACATGTAAGCTGTCGCAAGCTAAAACTACCAAAGGACACTCGTACCAAAAGGTACAAACAGCTCCTACCCATCCCCCCTTCCTAAAAGTGGAACTATACATAGCAGTTAAATGTAAAAAATATCAGAGTTACAAATAATGATAACAGAAAAAAGAAGAAGAAAGAATCACACGCGCGCATACGCACACACACACACACACACACACACACACACACACACACACAGAGTAATTATGGCAACATCAACTTCACTTAACACACACACCAGCGTAGGTGCACGTACACAATCGCATTGACTATCATCCCTAGGTAAAGAAATGGGTTTTCAGCGAAGGTCTGAAAGACTGAATGGAGTCCTTCTCCTTGATGCTCTCGGGGAAGACATTCCAGAGGGAGGGAGCGACATATCTGAAGGCTCGCTGGCCGTACCGCTTTGTCTCGGAATCCCTGGGCCGGGAACATCAAGGAGAGATCTAGATGCTGATCTGAGAAGGCGAGAAGGGTGTGTTTTTTTAGAAGATCAGAGAGGTAGAGGGGGGTGTTATCATGAACTGACCGGTAAGTGGCAGAGAGAATTTTGTGGCAGATCCGTTTCTGGATGGGAAGCCAATGAAGCTGTCTAAGAATGGGAGTGATGTGATCTGTTTTTTTGCATTTCATGACAGTTCTTGCAGCAGCATTTTGCACTGCCTGTAGACGTTTAATCTGTTTTTGGGGCATTCCCGACAGAACGCTATTGCAGTAGTCAAGCTTTGACAAAATCAGACAGACAGCAATGCTGCTTGCAGCTTTGTAGGTGATGTATGGACGGACAGTATATACGTCTAGTCAGCCAGATAAACACTAGAGTAGGTTGGCTGGCTGTACTGACGGTTGTCAACACAACCAGACGTGGATGTGTTATGAGAGCATATAGTTACGTCGAGTCAGCCAGCCATACACTAGAGTAGGTTGGGTAGCTGTACTGAGGACTGCTGTGCAGGCGTGGGTGTGTTACGACAGTATATCTACGTCTAGTCAGCCACCACCCACTAGAATTGGTTGGGTAGCGGTACTGAGAGCTGTATTGTGCAGGCGTGGATGTGTTACGAGAGCAT
>JABMCL010000371.1:367500-390000 GCA_018857735.1 Alviniconcha marisindica | reverse complement strand
CATAATCAAAACATACCACTTGAACGATCAGATGTAGTCAAAACAGCCAGATTCTTTGACAAAAGCGCGGTTGCAAGCATGAACGTCTGTTGTATGATTTCACATCAAAACAATATTAACTAGGCATGATTTTGTGCTACAAAAGGCAGACACGTGGTTTTTGTACTAAACAGTTGGTCCAAATTGAGGATTTACGAGGATTTAACTTTTAGAAAAGATTGTTATTAATGGAGATTAATAGTCAAAGGAAAGCAAAAACATTCCATAGAACACTTAGTTCAAAGATAAGTGACATTTGCAGCAATTAAAAAAATAAAAAGCAAATAAAATTAAACAGATTTGAAACAGTATGCCTTGTCTGGTTTATGATTGTAGTGTCCAAATTAAATTAATTATGTTCGTTTCAAAGCAAAGAAGCTGATTATCTTTATGTTGACTTTCGCCTGGAACCGTCTATAATGTCGAGGCCTCTTGATGTCTGGAAATACTGCTAATAGTGGGAGTTCAGAACGATACCTTTGACCGAGGTATCAGACTGACTTGACCTGCTACAATAAACTCAGAAAGGCACTGTCCGATTACATTTAGTCATGCGATAACACCATGCAAGTTCTAATCCTAATGGTGAGCATGTTCCTTTGATGTCCCGGGGTGCCTGCCTTGGAATAAGAACTGACGAGTTTCTTGTGTTCAATATCGAGTCTCCATGAGGCAGTGCATCATAAACACACACACACACACACACACACACACACACACACACACACACACACACACACACACACACACACACACACACACACACATACACACACGCCCGCACGCACGCACGTACGCACGCACGCACAGAGGCACACACACACATACACACACTCTCCAACGCACACACGCGTGCTCATACACACACACACACACACACACACACACACACACACACACACACACACACACACACACACACACACACACACACACACACCACACACACACACACACACACACACACACACACACACACACACACACACACACACACACACACACACACACATTAGCTATCTGTTACTTGCAGACAGACAGGTGAAAAAGAGGGCATACTGGTAGAAACCAGTCACACTCGGTGGTGATTTCAAATAAATCAAATTCTGAATCAATCGCTTCTTTTGAGTAATTAAGCTGCATACTACACATTCATAATTTCAACATACTAATCTAGTCATCATACAGCTGCGTGCTAACATACCAGCTCTTACCCGAACAGATTCCACACACGTCCTTCGCTCGAGAAGATGTCTTGATGAAGAGGAAAAACCTCGTAAGGCGCGAAAAGTGACGTAGTTTCCGGATATTTTGTAGCACGGAAAAGCATCGTCATAAGAGGTTTTCATCCGCCAAAATGTTAGCGAAAATACCTCGTAACTCGACTTACGTGTCATTTTGATTCAGCCTCCCGCCACAAACGACTTACGAGGTTTTACTAGTTATTTCTAACCCCGATTTCACCCACACATATTTTCCCTAGTGTTCCGAGGTTTTCACAGGTGTATAAATAAATTAGGTACTCAGAAGTGTGAAAATCCGAAAACCGGAAAAAAATTGAGTTACGAGGTTTTAATCGGTCACCGACGATATATATATATATATAAAATGATGTTTACTCCACTTGTCTAAGTGAGCGGAGCTGTGCCTAAAAGCATTTGGCTCAGTGGGAGCTAGCAGCTCAACAACGGTAACAGCTTGAGGGCTGTGGCTTGTGTGTGTGTGAGCGCGTGCGTGCGTGCGTTAGAGCGTGCGTGCGTGAGTGTGTGTGTGTGTGTGTGTGTGTGTGTGTGTGTGTGTGTGTGTGTGTGAGAGGGTGCGGGTGCGTGCGGGTGCGTGCTTGCGTGTGCGTGCGTGCGTACGTGTGTGCGTGCGCGCGCGCACGTGTGTTGGTGTGTGTGTGTGTGTGTGTGTGTGTGTGTGTGTGTGTGTGTGTGTGTGTGTGTGTGTGTGTGTGTGTGTGTGTGTGTGTGTGTGTGTGTGTGTGTGTGTGTGTGTGTGTGTGTGTGTGTGTGTGTGTGTGTGTGTGTGTGTGTGTGTGTGTGTGTGTGTGTGTGTGACACACGCAGACTGTCTAAATGCACAGTGACTTTCTCAGCCGGGCACCCCCTTGCCGCATTAGCCCTGATATAACCCTATGTGGTTGACTGGACTCAGAGCACCAACCAACTAACCAACTAACTAACCAACTAACTAACCAAATAACCAACTAACTAACCAACTAACCAACTAACTAACTAACTAGCTAACACCTGCCACAATTCTTCAGAGCCCTAGCTCCCTGAGTATAAGTGCAGTCAGTCACCGTCTGATGCTGGCGGAACAGTCGAGTGCTTATTCCCATGCATTTGCACCGCAGCCGGGAGTTCTTACCACAGTATCGCCAGGTCATCATTATGGAGGCTGTGGTCGTTCAGTGTAGATGAATTCTTGACCACCTCGGACAGATGTGTGCTGTACAGCGACCTTTCTTAATGAGCTAAGTCACGGTGGGTGACAAAATCGAAAGCGAGACTGGGAGGTTGTGTGGGAGTGGGGTGGGGCGGGGGGAGGGGGGAGGGTGGGGAGAGGGGGGGGGGGGAAGGGAGTGGTCTGCACGCACGCACGCACGCACACACGCACGCACACACACACATACACACACGCACACACACACGCGCGCGCGCGCGCGCCCACGCACGCACGCACGCACGCACGCACGCACGCACGCACGCACGCACGCACGCACGCACACACACACACACAGCAGAAGGGAGGGAGATTGTGTCTCTTTACACACTTTACTTGTGATGACCTTGTGACTATCAAGTTAACTATCAAGAATCAGTATTTGTCCGTTTTCTCTATACTGCATGTTGTTGTTGTTGCTTTTTTGCTGCCGGTTCTGTTGTTTTAGTGGGTAATTCTGTATTGTCCCAATTGGGAAATTCCCCACATGAGAACTAAACTGCAGGTCGTTGTTCCCAAGGAAAGGCAACTGCTGTAGAATCTGGCTACCCAGTCTTAAAGGAACTCTGGCTACACAGCTTTAAAGGAAATGTGGCTACCCAGTCTTAAAGGAACTCTGGCTCCCCAACTTTAAAGGAACTCTGGCTACACAGCTTTAAAGAAAACCTGGCTACCCAGTCTTAAAGGAACTCTGGATCCCCAACTTTAAAGGAACTCTGGCTACACAGCTTTAAAGGAAATCTGGCTACCCAGTCTTAAAGGAACTCTGACTACCCAGTCTTAAAGGAACTCTGACTACACAGCTTTAAAGGAAATCTGGCTACCCAGTCTTAAAGGAAATCTGGCTACTCAGTCTTAAAGGAACTCTGGCTACCCAGTCTTAAAGGAACTCTGGCTATCTAGTCTTAAAGGAACTTGGCTACCTAGTCTTAAAGGAACTCTGGCTACACAGCTTTAAAGGAAATCTGGCTACCCAGCGTTAAAGGAATTATCGCCTTTTCAAAACATGTTTTGCCTCAGAAGGTCGGGTTTCCTGCAAACAGAAGGGGAAAAAAGAAAAGAAAAAGGTTAGAAAGAACGCTGATTTTAACAGGACAACACAAGACTAAATACCAGGTAAAAGATGTCAAAAATGAAAACCTAGAATTGAAGATTTTGATATTGGGCTAGGCTAATTGTTTCTTTGATTTGCTTTTCAATTCAGAATTCTACTTGCGTTAGTGACAATAAGCAGGACTCGGTGTAGAAAACGCCCTCAGTTGCCATAGCTGATCCAACGGTTACCGTGGCCTCATTGATCTCGATCCTCGGCCGACGTGAGCACGCAAACTGTTGTGTCCGACAGGCGGTGCGTGCAGCACGGGACAGCTGGGACACCTGTCATTATCTAAAGCCAGTCCCGCTCATCGTTACTCGCGAAACTCGGGTTAGAAACTGAATGCAGGCCCGAGGGAGTTTTTTTGTTGTTGTCGTTTTTTGTTTGTTGTTTTTGTTGTTGTTGTTTTGTTTTGTTTTTTGTTTGTGTGTTGTTGTTGTTGTTGTTTGGGGGAGTTGCTGGTGTTGTTGTTTCATTTCTTTTGTCGTTGGGTTGTTGTTGTTGTTGTTGTTTTGTTTGTTTGTTGGGGTGGGGTTTGGTTGTTGTTGTTTTTGGGGGGTTTGGGGGGGTATTTGTTTCTTTCTTTCTTTCTTGTTGTTGTTGTTGTTGGTGGTGGTGGTGGTGGTGGTGGTGGTGGCGGCGGCGGTGGTGGTGTCGTTGTTGGTGGTGATGCTGGTGGTGGTGGTGGTGGTGGTGTGTGTGTGTGTGTGTGTGTGTGTGTGTGTGTGTGTGTGTGTGTGTGTGTGTGTGTGTGTGTGTGTGTGTGTGTGTGTGTGTGGTTTTTGTTTGTTTGCAATGGCTTTTACGCCTTTTCTGCGAAACATTTAGAGACGGCTAGTTTGGAGCAGGCTAAACCATTAATCCCTTTCATTATAGTATTACCGAAATAAGAGGTCATTTGGAGCCGCAATGAACGGTCTATTTCGCAAAACGCAGCTTTTGAAATCAAAATGCCCTAATCAGAATATTTGGTTTACTGGTATTGTCACTCAACACACCCAGAGAATTATTTTCTCCGGGCATTAAAGTAGATGACGGAGAGGACAGAAGTTAACGTGAGCCGGTTTGGCCTGGCGGTAAGGCGATAGGCTGGTAAGCAGAAGGACCTCCGTTCGAATCCGCTTCGGCTCTCCCTTCTCTTCAGTGGTCTGTGGACACTGTCTGGTGACTTTGTCCCTCACAGTTAATGAAACATTAAAATGGCTCTCATCGCTTCCCGTCTTAATGCAGGAGTCATTCTGGTGGTGACAGTGTAGCGATAGATATATAATCTCCATTTCCCTCTTCCCCCACCTCCATCTCCTTTCCCCCCCCCCCCCCTTCTCCCCGTCCCTAATAAGCCTTATGGTTTCTGTGGACGTTAAGCACCATGTTTACTTAAGAGATAAGAGTTAACGTGGTTGTGGGGATGGGGGTGGGGGGGGGGGGGGATGTGAGTTGGGGTATCAAAAAAATTTCCCATCTGCCCCAACCCCACTCTCCTGCCCTCTTTCGGAACCTGAGTCAGATATACCGTACAACGTACCTGCGCCTTTTACGAGTAACCCAACGTGGTCCAATTTCTTTATTACCGTCATAATTTGAAATGGAGCCCGTTGATGCCGACCGGTGTTCACAGTGGCGGTGTTGGCTGCCTATTCATTAGAGGGAAGAGCGACGTAAGCGGAGAAGACTGCGAAGATTTGCGGGTGGCTGGTGGGTTCCTGCTACCATGCACTGCTGAGGATCAGGTGACGGGCCTGGTGGGTCCCTCTATCGGCACGACGATCGGCACTCCGTGATAGCGGCCGGCATACCTATGCAGCCAGGTTTGTGAGTCTCTGTCTGTCTGTCTGTCTGTCTGTCTGTCTGTCTGTCTGTCTGTCTGTGTCTGTCTGTCTGCCTCTGTCTGCCTCTGTCTCTCTCTGTCTCTCTGGTTCTCTGTCTCTGTCTCTGTCTGTCTGTCTGTCTGTCTGTCTGTCTGTCTGTCTGTCTGTCTGTCTGTCTGCCTCTGTGTGTCTGTGTGTGTGTGTGTCTGTGTGTGTGTGTGTGCTCCTCTCTCTCTCTCTCTCTTCTCTCTCTCTCTCTCTCCTCTCTCTCTCTCTCTCTCTCTCTCTCTCTCTCTGTCTCTTCTCTTCTTTTCTCTCTCTCTCTCTGTCTCTCTGTCTCTCTGTCTGTCTGTCTGTCTTCTCTCTTTTCTCTCTCTCTCTCTCTCTCTCTCTCTCTCCTCTCTCTCTCTCTCTCTCTCTCTCTCTCTCTCTCTCTCTCTCTCTCTGTCGTCTGTCTGTCTGTCTGTCTGTCGTCTGTCTGTCTGTCTGTCTGTCTGTCTGTCTGTCTGTCTGTCTGTCTCTGTCTCGTCTCTCTCTCTTCTCTTCTCTCTCTCTCTCTCTCTCTCTCTCTCTCTCTCTCCTGGGCTGGCAGTATCTGCTTGTGTAGGTCGCGGTGGTTGTCACTGTTATCATCGTCATCGTCATCACTATTATCATCATCGTCGTCGTCGTAGTCGTCGTCATGATAATTAACAGCAGACGTCATTCAGTGGCGTTGTTATCGACTCCGTCCATGCATCTTCCCCTACCTCTCCACACACACACACACACACACACACACACACACACACACACACACACACACACACACACACACACACACACACACACACACACCACACACACACACACACACACACACACACACACACACACACACACACACACACACACACACATACACACACACTCACACACAACACAACAACACAACACTACTTCGATTCAAATCTTTTTTTAGATCCGACACATAAAAGGTTCAAAAGAACGCTATTTATTAGGACAAAACATAGCATGCGATTTTTCGGGGTAATCCCCTTTATCTTGAACAACAGTTAAACGGTGGGAAACGATGAAAACTGAAATGGGGAGCTTTAGAACGTTTTAAAAGGCTAGCAGTCTTTCTTGTCTCAGATTTTTTCTTCTTTTCTTCTTTTTTTCTTTTACATGATATAGCCAAAAACGCTTGATAAATTCCCTATTATTTATTCATCTATTTAGTAGTAGTAGTAGTAGTAGTAGTAGTAGTAGTAGTAGTAGTAGTAGTAGTAGCAGCAGCAGCAGCAGCAGCAGCAGTAGTAGTAGTAGTAGTAGCAGCAGCAGCAGCACTAGCAGTAATAGCAGTACTACTACTAGCAGCAGCACTAGTAGTAGCAGTAGTAGTAGTAGTAGCAGCAGCAGCACCAGCAGTAGTAATAGCAGTAGTATCAGCAGCAGCAGCACTAGCAGTAGTAGTGTAGTAGTAGTAGTAGCAGCAGCAGCACCAGCAGTAGTAGTGCAGTAGTAGGCAGCAGCAGCAGCACTAGCAGTAGTAGTGAGTAGTAGTAGCAGCAGCAGCACGGTGTAGTGTAGTAGAGTCACTGTAGGTGGAGTCGCGGAAAGCAGGGGCAGGCAGCAGCAGCAGCTAGCAGAGTAGCGTAGTAGCAGCAGCAGCGCCAGCAGTAGTAGCAGTGAGTAGCCAGCAGCACGCGAAACCCAGCAGTGAGGAGTAATAGTAGGTAGTAGTAGGCAGCAGCGGCAGGTATAACAGGTAATAGCGGTAGTAGTGGCAGCAGCACTGGGTGAGTAGTGAAAGTGATAGTAGTGGAGTGAGTAGTAGAGCAGCACCAGCGGTAGTAAAGCAAGTCAGCAGCACCAGCGATGGTACATGCAGTAGTAGCAGCACTAGTAGTAGTAGTAAGTAGCAGCAGCAGCGCAGTGAGTAGTAGGCAGCAGCACAGAGTAGTAGTAATGGTGTGTGCAGCAGCGGGTATTAGTGATAGCAGAGCAGCGGCAGTGGCAGCAGCAGCCGTGTAATAGGTAGTAGTAGCAGCAGCACTAGTAGTATAGTGTAGTAGCAGTGAGTAGTACGCAGCAGCAGCGCACGGTGGTAATGGTAGTAGTAGCAGAGCAGGCGTAACTAGCAGTAGTAGTAGCGGCAGCGGCAGCAGCCACTAGCAGTAATAGTGGGTAGTAGTAGCAGCAGCACTAGTAGTAGTAGTAGTAGCAGTAGTAGTAGCAGCAGCAGCAGGCGTATGTAGTAAGCGCGTAGTAAATAGTAGTAGCAGCAGCAGCAGCAGCAGCACTAGCAGTAATAGTAGTAGTAGTAGCAGCAGCACTAGTAGTAGTAGTAGTAGTAGTAGTAGCAGCAGCAGCAGCAGTAGTAGTAGCAGCAGCAGCAGCAGCAGCAGTAGCAGCAGCAGTAGTAGTTGTAATAGTAGTAGTATATTAATAGAAATGCAGTTTCGGTTTGGATCGAGCGCTAAAAAAAGAAGAGGAAAACCTCCACCTCCTTCGCTAGCAATGTGCAGAATGCAGCTCCTGTTGTGTAATGCATCGGTGCGAATAGGCATGACTGTCACACGTCCGCAGACACGCAAGGCGAGAAAGAGTGGGTTGAGTTGCACACAGACAGGTTTACTGCCGACGTTTGTTGATCAGGTTGCCCGCGCGGCGAGACAATTAGCACCAGGTCTTAACACCTTATTAAAAAATAAATGCCTGCACGTCTCATCTTCACGCTTGTCTCAGCTGCGCAGGTGTATAACTGTCTGTACGTGTCCTCCATTGCCATGCACGTCTAGCGGTCGTCTGGCTTAAAGGGGAAACCGAGGAGATAATGCAAAGGGGGCCTGGAAAATGTTGAACATTTGCAAATCTTTCTATCTGCAGGCTTCGTTTGGTCGTTCTCTCTCTGTCTCTTTGTCTCTGTCTCTCTCTCTCTCTCTCTCTCTCTCTCTCTCTCTCTCTCTCTGTCTCTCTCTGTCTCTGTCTCTCTCTCTCTCTCCCCTCTCTCTCTCTTCTCTCTCTCTCTCTCTCTCTCTCTCTCTCTCTCTCTGTCTCTGTCTCTCTCTCTTCCCTCTCTCTCTCTTCTCTCTCTCTCTCTCTCCCTCTCTCTCTCCCCCCTCTCTCTCTCTCTCTCTTTCCTTCTCCCCAATTCCTATCGACAGGTTCCGTAATGCTTCTTCGTTTCAGTTTCGCTCGAAAGTAAATACACAGCCGAATTCTCACAGCATGTTGTGCGCAAAGGGTACACGAGAACTAAACGAAGTCCACAAAGTAAAGATTCTGCTGTAAAATAATAACAATAATAATGGGCACTCGGAGCATCGAGTCCGTCCCTTTGTCTCTGTGTCTCTTTGTCTCTGTCTCTCTCTCTCCATCTGTCTGTCTGTCTGTCTGTCTGTCTGTCTGTCTGTCTGTCTTTGTCTGTCTGTCTCTCTCTCTCTCTCTCTCTCTCTCTCTCTCTCTCTCTCTCTCTCTCTCTCTCTCTCTCTCTCTCTCTCTCTCTAGCTCTTAGAATAGATCTTATTTCGTAAAATCCATACAAAATAATCGATAGAGTATTTTAGGCTATTTACCGGCCCTAAACGCTTAAAAATAGCCTAAAATACTCTATCGATTATTTTGTATGGATTTTACGAAATAAGATCTATTCTCAGTCCACCCGAAGATCTGATATTCGAGCGGCTCCGTTCTCACACTGTTCGTGGACAAACATTAAAAAGACCGCGGTATGCGACTGGCGATCTACGACACACAGCTCCCTGTCTTAAACTGAACGAGTCTTCCGGTTTTATGTCGTCCGGAGGTGACCCTGTCCGGCTGACGTGACTTTAAAATCCAAGAGGTGACTAACGAGTTCAATCGGGTAAAATTTAAAGCACAGCAAACATAATAAATATTTTATTTAATGAATAAAACATTGTTCCAAGCACTGGACGCGAAAACAACCTAGCTCAACCAAGCAAAGATAAGTGGATTACCTTTCCATCTCACGTTTCATCGTTTTTCACCGATTAACTGTTGTTTAAGTGTCGTCTTGTAGCATGATAAAGGGGATTACCGCGAAAATTTGCACGTTGTTTTTTTGTCCCAATAAATAGCGTTCTTTTGAACCTTTTCTGTGTTTGGATCTTATGAGGGATACGTCCGTGAAAATAGTCGAGCTAGACAACGTGAAACAGCACAGCGCTTGACAACCTGGTGAAGGAGGCAGACACCGGTCTGACCGCCTCTCAGCCCTACTCTAGGGACGTACCTCGTCCATGCACTTCTTTGGCTTACTGATGCTTTGTCCTGTGGACCCCAGCATGAAGAGCATCTGGAACCCACTAGGGTGCTGGCCTTTTGCAATCAGTCCAGCCCCACGACAGCGTGAAACAACTCAGCACAGCGCCGCTAAACTCGACCACTCTACACGTGGCCGAACATGGCAGTACCCTGGCATCGAGACACCGCACGTGAAAAAAAAAAGAGTTGTGAATTATAGTCCTCGTTCTTCTGTCTGACGTTTTGACAAAAATCTGATTTTGCCGTTTGAGTTTGACGTCACAGAATATTCATTACATCACACCTATTACACGTCGTTGTCATGCCAACATTCTTCCAGGCACTGGTGGGTGGAAAGGGGGGGGGGATCAACCAAAAGGAAATAACTTATCTTCTGTTTAATAAATAAATAAAAAAAGATAACAGTCATAATAATAAATAGATATAATATACCACCTCCGTCAGCTTTTGGATCAGCCGTCATTTGCAACCCAAGACTTGCTGCGCGGTATACATGTACGCTTTTGACTTAATGAATTTTGGCTCGTCCTGGTATCACCTTCACAGTTGACTGGGCGTTAAATATCAAGTGTCATAACCGTCTGAAAGGGTGGCTGTGATGCGTGTTGGTACCTTTCTTTAAGCACAGCGGCCGCTAAGCTCCTTCTGTCAACCGCAGGACAAGCCGCTACGTACAATGCACACTCAGGCTCACCACGTCACAATGTCATCGGTGTTATGACGTGATGTACGTACCATGGGGTGTTTCATTTGAAACCTAACATACTGTTAACGTTAAACGTTATGCACGAACTAGTTAGGTCTTGGATTTCAATACCCCGTCAACCGGATTATGTAAGAAACAGGTCCCACTAATCGTTCAGACGACAGTTCTTGTTGTTGTTGTTTTGTTTGTTTTTTGAACATGCATACAAGTCTTTACCGAGCAGATAGACTGGCGGGAAAAGCAACCCACACAAGTGGCTTGCTTCTCAAGTGTTGAGAAGCTTGAGACACTACCTGCGGGTACAAAGCCAAGGACATCACACCATCGATCGCCTTGAGGAGAGAGGCGTTGAAAGAGGAAGCGCTAGACGACCTTCCTTGAAAGGACGAGAGAGGGCCATCATCAATCAGACGAACATTGGAACTGTTCCAAAGGCGACGTTTGGGAAACTCAGTTCTGAGAGACGGGCTGGGCGCATATTATAGGCTTTTCCGAGCGCGTAAATACCATCTTGAAATGAACTGAACTGAAGTGCATACAAGAACAAAACGTTTATTATTTGTTCAGATCGTCCTGGGGTGACCACGTGTGGATGACGAGACGTTAGAATCCAAAAGCTAACTAACTAACTAAACTATCTATGCAGTAACGCATGTCCGCGAAGCTCATTCATACTGATGATGATGTAGAGCTTCATGTCCTCGGATGTCGGTTGACATAATAATTAGGGGCAAACTGTGACCAATGCCTAAGCATGGTTTAATGTCGCTTTACGTCCACAGAAACCGTAAGGCTCATTAGGACGGAAAGCCAAGGACGGCCACCTCGACTCTCACACAGCTCCTGAACTCTGATCATTCATACATCATGTAATGTCTAAAAGTCTGGACTTCAATGGAGAAGGGGGAAAATGGTGTGCTTTTGCGTTTGGCTGAAGGAGTGTGCTCAACAGACGAGGGGTTTTCTTCTTGTTCTTTCCTGGGGCACACCGCAAATTTTGTGTTTTTTTGCTGAATTTTGCCATCACCAAATCTGCTTTGATTCTCGTAACTCATAATTATGTCATTTCGCTGATTGAGAAGTTCGCTTTTATACGTCATCCTGACGTGACTCTGTGTGACTGACAGAACGTTAAAATCCAGTTACTAACTACCTTCATAAACTGATTTGCAGGATGAAATGAATATTAAATATCTATGCTAACAGAAAATTATTTTTTGCTTTTGCGTATCAGACTGAATAATATTCTGAAGAGAAAACAAATACTGTATTCTTTTATAAGCTATTTCTCCAGACTAGCGCACATAGCCCATTTCAAAGCAAAAACAACAACAACAACAACAAAATCAAAACCTAGTGAAAACAAACTTGCGCAAACAAACTAGATTTTTGAGGAAGAAAACCACCACGTTTGTTTAACCCCTTCACTGCCATGATGTCGCTTGAAAATGGCCAAAACAATTACGAAATTTTAAACCCTGGAGCCTTTCTCTTTTCTTTTTCGCACTGGCATGTGAAAGGACTTCCATCAAAACGTATAAAACATTGAAAGCAGATGTTAAAGGACAGTTTGTTGATGAGCACACAGTAATTCACTGTATCTTTAGTTTGTCTCGAATCAGTTTTTGTTTAAACCAAAGGACAGGACAGGAAAATAGACTGTTTGCAGGCGCGTCCTTGCATCATTCAGCCCGGAAAGTTTACAGGCTGGGGCAGTTAAGGGGTTAATACCGACAGTTAAATTACCGTCTGGCAAGCCTTTGCCCGCAGAATCTACTACTCGGTCAGAAAATATAAGCAAAGAAGAGTTGGTGGTGGGGTGGTGGGGTGGTGGGAGGGGGGTGAGGGAGGGAGTAAGGGGGGGGGGGGGGGTAAAACTGCTGTTTGTGGAGGCGACGTGGGCGTGGCAGAGGGTAAGACAAGGCGAGCGACGTCTGGCGGGGCCTGCTTTACTACCTGTCACCTCGGCCCCTCGCTGGCGCCACGGCTCGAGGGCAGGCAGGGCCAATCAGGCCTGTAACAAATGAGTCTTTAACCCCTGCAACCACCCCCCCCTCCCCCTCCCCTGCCCCTCGCCCCTTCACCCTACCCCTGTCCTCCACCCCTCCCCACCCCACTCCCCACCCCACACCCCCACCTCTAACCCCATCAGGCCTGTAACAAATGAGTCTTTAACCCCTGCTACCACCCCCCCCCCCCTCCCTCCCCCCTCCCCCCCCCCCCCCCCCCCCCCGCCCCCTTCCTCCGATCCCCTTCTCCCCTCCCCCCCACCTCCCCACCCCACTCCCCACCCCACACCCCCACCTTCTAACCCCATCAGGCCTGTAACAAATGAGTCTTTAACCCCTGCTAACCACCCTCACCACCCTCCCTTCCCATCATCCTCCTCCCCACCTCACTGATCCCCTTCTCCTCCCACCCCACCCCACCCCACCCCCCACCCCATCCCCCACCCCACCCCCTAACTCCAAACCCCAGGCTGAAAATTAAAGTGGCAGGCTAAAGGGTAAACTACTTTAACCTGCCAAATTGAAAAGGACAATAGTCCGCTAGCGATTGGCGAGTTAGCCTTGTATTAAGCGAAGAATGGACCGTTTTACCGGGTGAAATTGCACACCTCTGTTTAGTGTGCCAGTCTTCCTTCCTTTTTCAGCCTTCTCCTTCCCCTACACCCCATGACCTCCTCCCCCCCCCCCCCCCCATCCCCTCCTCTCCCCTCCCGTTACCCCTTCCTTCTCCGATGTGGATGCCACCTCGGAATGACGGATGTATGTGTGAGCCGCTTAAACCGTTGTAATCAGGGCAGCCTTAACTTCCCATTACGTGCAGTTAGGGAGCTGATAGAGTTCATTAATTAAATGCCAGTATCTGCTGTCTCACGTGCACGGAGCAAGTCACAGTCACAGTACGACAGTTCAGGGCCGCGGGTGACCTTCCATCGGTACCTATATAATAATAATAATACAATAATAATAATAATAATAATAATAATAATAATAATGTGTAGTTATCATCAACGTCCTGAGCGCTCACATGATACATATTAACCTAAATATGATATTCTATACACACGTAGAGCACAGTCCTACCAAAACAAAAATAGTAAAATAATAAAACTCGAAGAAGAAGAAAGAAAAAGCAAAAAGTTCAACAACAAAAACAAAACAAAATGTCCGGAGAGCCGTACTGTCCGGACTGCTGTGCCTTAACCATTCGGCCACGTCCCCACTCCAGCCGTTTCTCCACTTGCACGCTGGTGCCGGCTTTGTGTCATCCGTGTGTGTCGCCAGCAGATCAGGTGTCAGACAGTCGCGGCCCAGTTCCGCCCTGTACACTGCAAGGCATTTTCCCGCAGCAGCTCTGCAGCAAGACAAACCATCCAGCTATGAGAATCAAGCTCCACCTCCCTGCTCTTGATCTCTCCCGGGTTCTCTTGAGAGCCCAGCTCCACCTCCCTGCTCTTGATCTCTCCTGGGTTCCCTTGAGAGCCCAGCTCCACCTCCCTGCTCTTGATCTCTCCTGGGTTCCCTTGAGAGCCCAGCTCCACCTCCCTGCTCTTGATATCTCCCGGGTTCTCTTGGTAACCCAGCTCCACCTCCCTGCTCTTGATCTCTCCCGGGTTCTCTTGAGAGCCCAGCTCCACCTCCCTGCTCTTGATATCTCCCGGGTTCTCTTGGTAACCCAGCTCCACCTCCCTGCTCTTGATCTCTCCCGGGTTCTCTTGAGAGTCCAGTTCCACCTCCCTGTTCTTGATCTCTCCCGGGTTCTCTTGAGAGTCCAGCTCCACCTCCCTGCTCTTGATCTCTCCTGGGTTCTCTTGAGAGCCCAGCTCCACCTCCCTGCTCTTGATTTCTCCCGGGCTCTGAAGAACGTCGTGATGATGTGGGGCTTAATGTCCTCAAATGTCGGGCTGACTTCTGCTTAACGTCCACAGAAACCATAAGGCTTATTACGGACCGGGCGAAGTGGGGAAGGGAGTATGGAGGTGGGGAAGAGAGAGAGATAATATACCTATTGCTACACCGTCACCACCAAAATGACTCCTGCATTAAGATGGGCAGTGATGAAACCCATTTCAGTGTTTCATAATTGTGAGGGACAAAGTCACAAGACAAGTGTCCACAAGCCACAACCTTTTTGAAGAGAAAGGAGAGCCGAAGCGGAATCGAGCCGAGGCCCTTCTGCTTACCAGCCTAACGCCTTACCGCTGGGCCAAACCGGCTCACTAGAACCAAAGATTATAAATACAAAGATTGTATTTATAATCTTTGCTAGGAAGTCGTGATGATGATGTGGAGCTTAATGTCCTCAGCTGTCGGGCTGACATATTAGGGACAAACAGGACGTCATTGGTTTAGTGTTGCATCCGCCCCGGGTAAAAACAAATAAAATAAATTTAAAAAACAGAAAGCGTTGTGCCTCGACTCAAACGCCTTTGGTTTTATTCGTGCTGGCGTAAGCAACGTGGCCAGGTTAAGTAAATAAAATAAAACAACCGTCTGATATAACCTGAGTTGTCTGTTACAAACTTTCTGCCCTTTGAGCATCATCGAAAAACTGTCCGTTAGCTGACAGTTTTTTTTTGGAGACCTATGGCGTAATCAGCCATGGCAGTGGTTGGAGGAAGGATGTCGTAAACCAGTGCTTGGAGGATGGGTCAGTCTGGCAGGTTCTGGCTCCGGCAGGGCGCTAGCTCCTCGCAGCCTTCTGTTCGCACTCCCTCTGTGCTGGAGCCTAGAGAGGAGTCGGGTGACGATCCTCGTGCCTCAGCCGGTTTGTCCCGGTGATCTATTCGGTCTGCTCCGAGACGTCCTTCGCACGGTAGACAATGGAGTCGTTTTAAACACCTCCAGCTTTGGCGTGTTCCGTTCTTTTCAATCTCCGTCTCCGTGCAGATGTCACGGCTGTCTTATGTGTTAAGTGATGTCATGGCTGTCTTATGTGTTGGTGGGGGTGTACGACTCTCTCTCTCTCTCTCTCTCTCTCTCTCTCTCTCTCTCTCTCTCTCTCTCTCTCTCTCTCTCTCTCTCTCTCTCTCTCTCTCTCTCTCTCTCTCTCTCTCTCTCTCTCTCTCTCTCTCTCTCGCTCTCGCTCTCATTTGTTTCTTGTTCCGTATCTTCATGAAAGTAGACAACAAAATATGAGATATGTGATATATATAAATATATATATATGTGTTTGTGTGTGTGTGTGTGTGTGTGTGTGTGTGTGTGTGTGTGTGTGTGTGTGTGTGTGTGTGTGTGTGTGTGTGTGTGTGTGTGTGTGTGTGTGTGTGTGTGTGTGTGTGTGTGTGGTGTGTGTGTGTGTGTGTGTGTGTGTGTGTGTGTGTGTGTGTGTGTGTGTGTGTGTGTGTGTATTGCACGTGGAATAATGTTGGCGAATCTTGTTGTTGTTGATTCCTTTTGTTGTTAATATTGGAGTGGGTGGGTGTGGGTTTCTTTTTCTTTTCCTTTTGGGGGGTTTGGGGTGGGTGAGGAAGGGGGTTGTTGTTTTGCATGTGTGTGTGTGTGGTGTATTTGTTTGTTTGTTTGCTTTTGTATTTTTTGTTTTTGGGTTGGTTGGTTTTTGGGTTGGTTGGTTTCATTGTTGTTGTATTTTTGTTTTTGTTTGTTTGTTTTGTTGTGTGTGTTTTGTGTGTGAGTTTACTTTTTCTTTGTTGTGGTGGCTTTTGTTGTTATTTTGGGTGAAAGCTGGGGGTGGGAGCGGGGGGGGGGGGGGGGGGGGGGGGCGGCAGCAGAATCAGATGAGAACAGTGTTTAAAACCTACATTACATGATCATTCGCTCGACGCTGACACCACGGTCTGTCACGGTTTCCCATAGCAGTGGCGGTAAGTGGACCATAGCTTCCAGACAGCAGGTACTTTCTTCTTGCTCCTCCCAGTGTATACCCTCTTACGCGGAGAGGCAGGCATCCTTATGGCTTGTTTCAAATCCCACCGACAGCGAGAAAGTCAAGTCGAAAGCAGCTAGAGTTTTTACAGGTATCTGAACCGAGTAAGCTTCCACGAGACTGCCTCGCGCCTACCCTGTCTGCAGCGACACCACAGTGATTTGTCTCCCTTGTGTGATGCCGCCACGCCGCAAATGTTTGTCTCCCCTTGTCTGTTGCCCGCATGAGTTTAACATGTTTAGAACTCTTGACTCATCTAGCTTTGTTGCGATGGAAAAAGGTTCAGATTTTGCCTGCTTTGAATCTGAATGCTTTGCGCTTTTTAGCTGTGGTTTTAAGTGGCTGGAATGAGAGACAGACAGACAAGGACAGGCGGAGATGCGAATGCGTAAGATTTATTCTTTTTGATGCCTTTGCCCCTCATAGAGGACGACATAATTTACTACCTAACAAAAATAACTAATTAAAGTATTTATGAAGCGCAAAATGTTGTCAGTAGAGACTATTCTAAGCGCATTATGTACGCACGCACGCAGACACCTGCATACCAGTTATGCCCATGGAAGTGAAAGCGAACAAACCAACAATAAATGCGCTTGCCTTAAAAAATTAAAATACTACACAACTTAAATGTTTTGTGCAAATCGACTGACGCGTTTCTTGCAATACTGATGTTTTCATTGTTCGACTTTAGAAACAGAAGAAGAAGAAGAAGAAAGAAGAAGAAGAAGAAGAAGAAGAAGAAGAAAGAAGAAGAAGAAGAAGAAGAAGAACAACAACAACAACAACAACAACAACAACAACAACAACAACAACAACAACAACAACAATAACAACAACAACAACAACAAACAGTATCGGACCAAGAAGAACAAGAATAGCGATTGTCTTTCTTGATTTTAAAGTCTTTTCACAGCAGTGATCAAGAACAGACAGAAGGAAATCAAAATGCTGCAAGAAAAAGAATTTTCCAGGATTCCAGTAGGTATGAATCTGGAATCGTCTGCCCAAATTGTGACAGTTTTGTTTTGTTTTCTTGTCCATGTCTTTTTCCTCCTTCTCTCTCCTCCTCCTCCTCCGCCTCCTCATTTTCCTCTCTTTTTTTCTCCCTCCTTCGTCCTTCTTCTTCTCTTCTTCCTCTTCCTCTGTTTTCCTCTTCCTCTTCTCTTCCTCCTCCTCCGCCTCTCCCTCTCATTTTCGTTTTTTTTCTCTCCCTCCTTCGTCCTTCTCCTTCTCCTTCTCTTCTTCCTCATCCTCCATCCCCTCTTCCTTCTCTCCTTTCTTCTCTTCGTCATCCTCTTTCTCCTCCGTATCCTCCTCCTCCCCATGCCCCTTCTCCATAGCCTCCTCCCTCTCCTCCTCTTTCTCCTCCCCTCCATCTCCTCCTCTTTCTCCCCCTCCCATTCTCATCCTCCTCTTCCTCCTAGTTCTCATCCTCCTCCTCCTTCTCATTCTCCCCCTCCTCATCCACCTCATCCTCTTTCTCCTCCTCTTCCTTCTTCTCCTTCTCCTCCTCCTTCTTCTCTTCCGCATCCTCCTCTTTCTCATCCTTCTCATCATCATCCTTCTCCTCCTCCTCCTCCTCCTCCTCATCCTTCTCCTCCTCCCCCTCTTCATCCACCTCTCCTCTTCTCCTCCTCTTCCTCCTCCTTTTTCTCTCCCACCTTCTAATCCTCTTCCTACTCCTTCTCCTCCTTCATCATCAACATCATCATCTTCTTCTCCTTCTTCTTCTTCTTCTTCTTCTTCTTCTTCTTTCTTCTTCTTCTTCTTCTTTTCCTGCTTGTTATGCGAGTCACTTTGGGTGATTTCCGTGTGACTAGTCACTGAAGAACCTCCGAGCTAGAAAGGGAAAATTAATGTGTAAAACGAAGTGGCCGAAACACAGCAACTGGCCCAGTCCGTGTCGAAGTTCGTGCGCAGGCTGTGTCCACTGAACTGACGCTAGTGACAGTCCCGCAGCAACAACCATTCACCAGCAGTGGATCATGTGCGCCACCGAGAAACCCAAACCACAGTTCCGCACGCCGCCAGGTAGCTTCTCCGCCAGTCTGGAGCCCGCCAAGGGCCGATACTCATCATCTCCGGTTACCTCCCCTGCCAGCGCGGCAAAGACAGTGATTTGTCACCAGGTAAACAGCATGTCAGGGGCGACCACCGGCGACACCGCTAGTCTATCCGGGACGTTAACTGTCTAGCTGCTTTGGCTTCGGAATTCCAGACGTTTTGTTTGAAGAGATAATCTCTTGCTTTGTCAACTCTGTCAGCCATGGCGCACAAATTAACCTCAGGACAAATTCGCCTTGTGCGTCGTTTTCGGTTCGTGAGCGTACGTGTGTCTGTGTGTGGTGGTGGAGGAGGGGGTTGGGGGTGGGGGGTAAGCAAATTGATCTGTAGCTTATTTCATTGCCGCTGTGCACGGTTTGTAGCTTACTCCATCAACTTGTAGTTTTGTACCAGAGAGAGAGAGAGAGAGAGAGAGATTTACTTTAGCACCAGCCCAGTGGTCCCTGTTTGGTACTAAAACGATCACACAATTTTGTTTAAATGTCAGTTGTTGTTGTTGTTTTTGTTTGTTTGTTTTTTCTTTTTTTTCTCTTTTTCTTTTTCTTTTTTTCTTCTTCTTTTCTTTGTCGGTTGGGCAGTTTCTTCTTCTTCTTCTTCTTCCTTCCTCCTCTGTCTGTCTGTCTGTCTGTCTGTCTGTCTGTCTCTGTCTCTGTCTCTGTCTCTGTCTCTGTCTCTCTGTCTTTCTGTCTGTCTGTCTGTCTCTGTCTCTGTCTCTGTCGTCTGTCTCTCTGTCTTCTGTCTGTCTGTCTGTCTGTCTGTCTGTCTGTCTGTCTGTCTGTCTGTCTGTCTCTCTTCTCTCTCTCTCTCTCTCTCTCTCTCTCTCTCTCTCTCTCTCTCTCTCTCTCTCTCTCTCTCTCTCTCTCTCTCTCTCTCTCTCTCTCTCTCTCCTCGGGTTTTGCTCCAGCAGGCTAAGCATTATTAATGTCATCAACAGCACTCAGTAAAAATGTCAAATAGAGATAAAGGATAAGTTAAAGAGGCTGGGTTATAATGATGCCACCACGACCAGGCCACCGATCGGTCAAAGGTTGCGTCATACTCCGAGCATCGCTTTCCGACACCTTCCTCCAAACTCTGCCAGATTGAGTTATGCAAGTAAGTAAGTAAACATGGTGCTTAACGTCCACAGAAACCATAAGGCTTATTAGGGACGGGGAGAAGGGGGGAAGGGGGTATGGAGGTGGGTGGAAGAAGGAGATTATATACCTATCGCTACACTGTCACCACCAGAATGACTTCTGCATTAAGATGGGCAGCGATGAGAGCCATTTAATGTTTCAGTAGGAAGTGATGGACAAAGTCACAAGACAGTGTCCACAAACCACAACCTTTTTGTAGAGAAAGGAGAGCCGAAGCGGTATCGAACCGAGGTCCTTCCGCTTACCAGCCTAACGCCTACCGCTAGGCCAAACCGGCTCACGTTTAGTTATGCCACTCTTTATCTCCGCGCAGCTGTCCACCGACGCGGTCAGCGCCCTGCGAAAGGTTTGGGTACTAATAATGACCGTAGAAGCAACCTAGCGACCAAGCACCCACGTAAACATGGGGCGCATCCACCCCGGGTAAAAAAAAAAAAAAGAGTTCCGACTCGATTCAAACGATTTGGTTTTATTTGAGCTGAGTAGCTACCGGTGGCAGTTATAAAACAGCATGTTCATATAATTTTTGTTCACTGAACAGAACTTTAACGACAGCTGGAGCATCGACCCAACACCGAAAATGTTCCGACTGACAAGATTTTTTGATTCCTAGGCAGTGGGTTAAAAAAAGGGTAATATTGGTTTCCCCCCCCCCCGTAAACCAGTGCTTGGAGTTTGAGGTCGCGTGTGACGAAACGACCAGTGTCAGGTCACAGTGTTTCGCGCTAAACAAAGCATAAGAAACCCTGTTGCATGTTGCGTTTTGTTCTAATAAATAGCGTTCTTTTTAAGTTTGTTGTGTTTGGATCTTGTTTCAGAACGCTAGCAGTCATTGTTGTTTCAGATCTTTTCTTCTTCTTCTTCTTCTTCTTCTTCTTCTTCTTCTTCTTCTTCAGAAAATCTCACTAAAAGTCAAACTTCATATATTTAAAAAACAAGACAAAAAAGTTTTTTAAAACAAGAAGAAGCTAAAACTCATGTAAAAAAAAAGGAAGAAAAACGCAAAACAAACGTCAAAAATAAGTACGTCAGATTTCCAGTAAAATAAAAACAAATTTAAAAAGCTTAACAACAACCAAAACAAACAGTACGTCTAACTTTAAGACTTAAAAGAAAACAAAAAAGAAAAGAGGAACCGACATAAATCAAACAAACTTTCAGAAAAATCACGTAAAATTCAATTATACGACTAGACCACAAGTAAAATCTCATAAGAACACACACACACCCACACACAAACGCACACACACACACACCCACACACACACACACACACCCCACACACCCCACACACACACACACACACACACACACACACCCCCACACACACGCACGCACACACAACACACCCCGCACCCCCCCCACCCACCACCACACACACCCCCCACACACACACGCACACGCACACGCACACGCACACGCGCGCACATACACAAGTCCAGCTAGGCCCACGTGTAGTCTGTTGCGTCCACTCCACGCCGACTCTTATGAAACGCTCTCCTCAGTAGCCCGATAATGGGGTGTAATGTACGGATCATTTACAAACCAAACACGCACTTACGGCTTTTGACACCAAACACGGAGAGACGGCAAGGGGGCGGGGCGACAGGCGGGGCTTTTTGTTGGCAGATAGCTCCCACTGAATGTCTATTGGCGGCGCTTTTGACACCTCTCTGACAGCCCAGAGTTTCCAGCTCCGAGCTCCTACTGTACAATCTGCCCGGTCCTGTTGGTGCTCATTGTACGTAAGCGCTCTCTCTCTCTCTCTCTCTCTCTCTTTTCTCTCTCTCTCTCTCTCCCCTCTCTTTTCTCTCTGGTTTTTTTTTGTCTGTCTGTCTGTTTTTGTCTGTCTGTCTGTTTTTTCTCTCTCTCTCCCCCTCCCCCCTTTTCTCTCTTTTCTCTCTCTCCTCTCTCTCTCTCTCTCTCTTCCCCAAATTCCCAAAAACAAAAGCACACTATTGAATCACACACACACACACACACACACACCCACACCCCACACACACACACACACACACACTCACATACAAATAAAATAAACAAATAAAAAAACACACACACACAACACACACACACACGCACGCATGCACGCACGCACGCACGCACGCACGGGACGCACCCCCCCCACACACACACACACACCCCACACCCCACACACAAACACACAGAGTTAGACTACTAGTCTTTAGGCCCTGTGAGTGAGAGAAGAAGGCAGCATTGAAGACGCGGAATAGACAGGCTATAGCCCGTTCCCCGCCTTCCTGTCTGTGCTGTCTCATGGCTGCCTGTCTGTGCTGTCTCATGGCTGCCTGTCTGTGCTGTCTCATGCCTTCCTGTCTATGCTGTCTCATGGCTTCCTGCCTGTGCTGTCTCATGGCTTCCTGTCTGTTCTGTCTCATGGCTTCCTGTCTGTTCTGTTTCATGGCTTCCTGTCTCTGTTCTCTCATGGATTCCTGTCCTTGCTGTTTCATGCCTGCCTGTCTGGGCTGTCTCATGGCTGCCTGTCTGTGCTGTCTCATGGCTGCCTGTCTGTGCTGTCTCATGCCTTCCTGTCTATGCTGTCTCATGGCTTCCTGCCTGTGCTGTCTCATGGCTTCCTGTCTGTTCTGTCTCATGGCTTCCTGTCTGTTCTGTTTCATGGCTTCCTGTCTCTGTTCTCTCATGGATTCATGTCCTTGCTGTCTCATGCCTGCCTGTCTGTGCTGTCTCATGGCTGCCTGTCTGTGCTGTCTCATGGCTGCCTGCCTGTGCTGTCTCAGGGCTTCCTGGTCCTGTCTGTGTTGTCTCTTGGCTTCCTTTCTCTGCTGTCTCGGGAATTCCTGTCTGTTCTGTCTCCTGCCTTCCTGTGCTTGCTGTCTCATGGCTTCCTGATCCTGTCTGTGCTGCCTCATGGCCCCCCGTCTGGCGTCTCATGTCCTGTCTGTGCTGTCTCAAGGTGCACTAGAGCTGGCAATTTGTTGGCCTCACGTTCTTTTCAGCTCGCCCCCGGGTTTTTTCCATACAGCCAGTATTAAACCCCTAAAATGAAAGCTG
>JABMCL010000371.1:350000-352500 GCA_018857735.1 Alviniconcha marisindica | reverse complement strand
TTCTTCTTCTTCTTCTTCTTTCTTCTTCTTCTTCTTCTTCTTCTTCTTCTTCGCTCGTTCATTCCTTCCTTCATTTCATTCGTTCAGTGTTACTTTACGTCCTAAGAGACCTTAGGGACAGGAAGCCCAGGATGGCCACCTCGACTTTCACACAGCTCCTGAGCTCTGAATTCTTCTTCTTCTTTTTTTCTTCTTCTTTTCTTTTCTTTTCGACGTGATATTATGTTGATTGTACGTTAAAAACTGTATTTAAAAACATCTGAAACAAGAATGACTGATAACGTTCTAAAAACTAAGTTCCTTGTTTCCTTCCTTCGTCAGAAATATCACAGACAAGTGGCTGTGTCCGCTCCTGGGTAAACTTTTAGTGCCGTCTCGAATTGAACGATTTTGGTTTTATCTGTGCTAGCGTAAAAAAATAATATATATATTAAATCTAAACAAGAATGACTGCTAACGTTCTAAAACGAGATCCAAACACATAAAAGGTTCAAAAGAACGCTTATTTATTATGACACAGGCCGAAATTACCCCCGAAATTTTTCAGACTGCGTGTCTATGTTATAATAAATAAACGTTCTTTTGAACCTTTGATGTGTTTGGATCTTGTGCTAGTGTAAACATTGTGAGCGGTCATAGTAGAAACTCTTCCTGGAGTAATCTGATGTGATTCTGTATGGTTACAAAGTTACTGACCTGCGAGCAACAACGCAAAAACTGTCAGTTAGATGACAGTTTTCGGAAACCCATCCATGGCGTAATCAGTTATGGCAGTGGTTGGAGAAAGGATGTCGGAAGCTGATGTTTGGGTTTGATCCATGGCGTAACCAATTATGGCAGTGGTTGAAGAAAGGATGACAGAAATCGGTTTGATCCTTGGCGTAACCAATTATTGCAGTGGTTGGAGAAACGATGTCGGAAACCGATGTTTGGGTTTGAGCCATGGCGTAACCAATTATTGCAATAGTTTGAAAAACGATGTCGGAAACCGATGTTTGGGATTGAGCCATGGCGTAACCAATTATGGCAGTGGCTGAAGAAAGGATGTCGGAAACCGGTTTGATCCATGGCGTAACCAGTTATGGCAGTGGTTGGAGAAAGGATGTCGGAAACATGTTTGGGTTCGAGCCGTGGAACCAATCTCGACGAGTCTATGGATGAAGCTGCCACTGAGTCAGTTCATCCATCAGCCTGCATTCCGAAACGCTAACTGCTCCGTCCCTAGGGCCGGTTTTATGAATAGTCCTTTGATTAAATTGTTTGTGTTGTTGTTAGTGTTTTAGGTGGTGGTGGTGGTGGTGGCGGATATATTGATGCATTGTTTTGTTTTCTGGCCTTGGTTGTTGTTGTTGTTGGTGGTGGTGGTGGTGATGGTGGTGGTGGTGGTGGTCTTCTTCTTCTTCTTCTTGGGTTTTTGTTGTTGTTTCTGTGTTGGTTTTTGTTGTCGTTGTTGTTGCTTGTTTGTTTGTTTTGGGGGGTGTTGCTTTGTTTGTTGTTTTCGTTTTCTTACTTTTTTCTTTTCTTTTCTTTATGTGTGTGTGTTTTTAGTTTTTGTTTTTGTTGTGTGTTTTTTTATTTGGTTTTTTTTTTGTACCTACAGATCTGGCCTTCATGGTGGTGGTTTAGGTTCTCTCCCATCCCCACCCCTTCTCTCTCTCTCTCTCTCTCTCTCCTCTCTCTCTCTCTCTCTCTCTCTCTCTCTCTCTCTCTCTCTCTCTCTCTCTCTCTCTCTCTCTCTCTCTCTCTCTCTTTGTGTGTGTGTGGAGGGGGGAGGGGGAGGGAGTGTTTTGTTTGTTTTTGTTTTGTGTGTACCTACAGATCTAGCCTTGACGGTGGTGGTGTTTTTTCTTATTTTGTTCTGCTTAGTTTTTGTTTTGTGTGTACGTACAGATCAGAGGCCAAACAGCTGCTTTTGCAAAGCGGTCCGGAGTTCATCTGTTTTATAAATAAATAAATAAAACAACTTAAAAAAAACAAAAAACGAAGTACGTACGGTTTAACCCCGTGTAGTTGTTCTTGTTCTCAATTCACTGGCACTGACTCAGTCTCAGTCTGAAGCGAGGCTGCTCCCGGCCAAGCCTCTCCTCTGCTTCACCTCTGTGCTGCTAGAGTTCCAGAAGGAAATCCTTGCTGAGTCCCTATCGCCGGGAAGAAGAAAAGCCACGGACTCCTTCCCCAGAGCCGTTAAAGCAATTCTGGCGCATTTCTGGAGCTAATGGTTGATAATACAGATAATTACCTACATGCCAGAGGAGACAGTTTGATGTTTCATCCTCCACTTGAAGCACCGGCTTCATCCGTGGGCCAACAAAACCCAATTAGCGTGTGTATGATCAGCAACAGGGAGCTCATTTGCTCGTCGGCTCTTTCCAGCCGCTTCATTATGACGGCTAATGCGTACAAGATGATGGCAATTAAGGCTGTAGGTTGCTGCGGCAGGGGAGGCCGATGAACAGGCCTTGGAGGCCCTTGCTTGGAGCGCTCCACAAGGGTGAGAGGC
>JABMCL010000371.1:297500-330000 GCA_018857735.1 Alviniconcha marisindica | reverse complement strand
ACACGTACACCACAGATCCCCGTGAGGACACACACCTCATCAAGACACTTGAACTGAGAGTGTTGTGACTGGGGCCAGGACAGTATGCGTACGCCAGTGATCCCCGCGAGGACACACAGTCGGGGGAACCTGCCAACGGCGCCTCGCAAGCCTTTGATCTCACGCCGCCCTTTCTTCCCCCCACGGTGGTTCCGGCATCCCCCATCATTGAGGGCCTGACCATGTGTGAAATATTTCTACACACAACCGTACAATAGTGCCCTTCTCTCCCTAGCATATTCCCTCTCTGACTCACAGAGAAGTGAGGCGAACCCCAGCGCGCCGACTCCGGCCCTCGTAAAGACAGCTTGGTGCCCACACTTAATCGTGTTTTGCAAAACGGCGTCTTTAAGCTCGCGCTCCATTAAATTTGCTGCCCGGCCGCCCTCCCATATCCCGCCGATATTTCTCACTAGCTCATGAACCTCTGAACATAAGATAAGAAAATAAATTGAAAATAATGGGCCCGAATTTGCTGCAAGGGGCTTCCCTTGATGTGTCTATACAGCAGACGTATCATATCAGGCCGCAAATAATAAATTGCCGTAATGTCGACTTCATGGCGAGCCAAGAGGCAAGTCGCAGCGTGGAGTCACAAACTACACACAACTATCTACTCTTTCATGCTAAGCATTTTGCTCCTGCCTTGCTTCCTCCACAATAGCGCGAGGACCTTCTCCTGCTCGTTTCCCGCCGAGCTTAGGAACGGAATCTTGCACTCGGGGAACTTATAAATGTCCATAAAATAATGTTCCTAAAGTGTGTTCGCCAAGTACCATAAGATTGCTTGATTGAATCTCTAATGAGGCCTAAAAACATTTACTTTTATTTCGTTTCCTACACCTGAAATCTCTCAGATTCTGTTGACACTGAAGGGCTACAGACAGGCCTATCGGGGAAAGAGGAAGCAGGCCGGGAACATTAAATTCAAATGGAGAGAAAGGCGATGAGAGCTAATAGGTTTTTGGAAGCCACTGCATCTTAACGGCGTAGGAGCAAATTTGCGACACTTTTATTACAAATAAAACAGAGAACAGAATAAAAAATAATAATATGTTCATTTTATATTTAATTATAATTCTAGAAACATAAATCTTGGATGGACAAAAAAGATTTTTAAGTTGCCTTAAGTACGATAAACAAGTATAAAATGATTTCATCAAATACATTTTTTTTTAAAGGGGGGGGGGGGGGGGGGGGGGACGCACAAAGCAACTTCAATAGCACTCAGACACGCATGCACTATGTAGGCCCCACCACGAATCAGAACGAGTAAGCACCACAGATTGATAGATAATCGGTTTTTAACGTTGCGCAGTCAACCATGACGGGTACATCACAGCGCGGAAAGACCACTGACTCACAAAGCTTCTCCCAAAATTTACTTTCTGTGCAAAATCCGACAAGAATGCTTTTCTTTTCCTTCGTGTCTCGTTAATGGCAGACTACCTGCAGAAGGCGGTTTACTGACCCTCACTGAATGGTAACGGCGTGGTAACGATAGCATGTCTGAATTCAGTTGGGTTGCAAGTAACTTACTGATCAGCGCTGGATACTAATAGTGTCGTAGCAATAGTGTTTCTTTTCCGTTCGGTTGGGTTGCGCAGGCTTGACTGGAGAGAGACAAACTTGCTTGCGTGAGATCTGAACTGTCGCTACGGCAGTTAGGATACTGGTTGAGATCTACTGTTCGTCTTTCGGACTAGGTCTTAACTTGTTTAGACTTAGACTTAGCCCGCTGTCTGGATCTTCTCCTTGCTGATCACTAAGCCCGCTGTCTGGATCTTCTTCTTGCTGATCACTAAGCCGGTTGTCTGGATCTTCTTGTCAATCACTAAGCCGGCTGTCTGGATCTTCTTGCTGATCACTAATGTGGCTGTCTAGATCTTCTTCTTACCGATCACTAAGCTGGCTGTCTAGATCTTCTTGTCGATCACTAAGCCGGCTGTCTGGATCTTCTTGCTGATCACTAAGGTGGCTGTCTAGATCTTCTTCTTGCCGATCACTAAGCTCGCTGTCTGGATCTTCTCCTTTCCGACCACTAAGCCGGCTGTCTGCAACTTCTTCTTAACCGATCACTAGCCGGCTGTCTGGATCATCTTCTTAACCGATCACTAAGCCGGCCGTCTGCATCTTCTTCTTAACCGACCACTAAGCCAGCTGTCTGGATCTTCTTGTCAATCACTAAGCCGGCTGTCTGGATCTTCTTGCCGATCACTAAGCTGGCTGTCTAGATCTTCTTCTTGCCGATCACTAAGCCGGCTGTCTGGATCTTCTTGCCGATCACTAAGCCGGCTGACTGGATCTTCTCCTTGCCGATCACTAAGCTGGCTGTCTGGATCTTCTTCTTAACCCATCACTAAGCCGGCTGTTTGGATCTTCTCCTTGCCGATCACTAAGCCGGCTGTTTGGATCGTCTTCTTAACCGATCACTAAGCTGGCTGTTTTTATCTTCTCCTTCCGATCACTAAGCCGGCTGTTTTTATCTTCTCCTTCCGATCACTAAGCCGGCTGTCTAGATCTTCTTTTTCTTCTTACCGACCGTAGAAACTCCGGCTCTTTGCTCGAAGGTTGCTGTGTACTGCGGTTCATCCACTCTTCCGAAAAGCTTCCTCGCCTCCGGAGTCTCCACCGACCTGAACTGACGACGGAAGATGTTGTGTAGCTGCCTGGATGAAGATCAGACTGAGTCAGGCACGTCTGGGATAAGAGTTGTTGAGATAACCGAGGAGCTGATATCTCTAGTGATGTCTTCATACTTTTTTTCTCTCCTTTATTCAGATATATGAAAAATGGCTATGAAATATTGTGTTCACTTTCTATGGGTCACAGTTCCATACAAGTATTTCTCTGTCTCTCTGTCTCTCCCTCCCATTTTGCCTTTAGCTCTTTGATAACATAACATAACATAGCATAGCACAACTGACATAATACTGTCATGAGAATCTGATATATTGCTCCATCATATACTGAAACGTTGTCCAGAAGTATATCGAACAGGTCAATGGAGGAGAAAAAACCCTGAGAAAAACAAAAGAAAAAACACACTAAATAGAATAGATTAGGGAGATGTATTCACCAATACGACGAAAAACAAGAAAACAGTAGCTAATTTACATTTCCCTAGATCTATTCTTTTTGGTTACCCTCACCAGCAGTTGTTCACTCATTCGTCAAAATCAAAGTGAATCAAATACTTGCTTAGATGAAGATCAATGAGGCTGGATCTGACTGGACATTCATAATTTGTGTAGTGCTGACTGTTTAAACTTTGTCCCTTGGGTTGAGTTGAGTCGGGTTACGTTTGACATTCTCAGAAAGCTGGAGCTCAGAATATCTGTTCCGATATGTGAGAATGGACGGCATGGCGTGGTTTGATTACAGTATTGCACTCAGTTTGAAAACACTAATTTGAAAACAACATAGCTCACCAAAAACAAATAAGTGATTTAGCTTTTCATCTCATTTTTCGTCGTTTTTCACCGTTTAATTAAGATTTTAGAGGTTATATTAAATGAAATTACAATCAGAAAAACTCTCAAGAACACGGCACTAGTCCGACCATGACGGGTGCATAACGCCAACTGGTCTTACTTGACGTATGTGCCGATACTCATGACTAGAATTAGACGAGAAATAACTATTGTTTAAGTGTCGTTTTGTAGCTTGACAAACGGGATTACCCCGAAAATTTGCAGACTGTGTTTTTGTCCTAATAAATAGCGCTCTTTTGAACCTTTTGTGTGTTTGGATACAGTTGTGTGTGTTTGGATACAGTTTTTGTGTGTTTGGATACAGTTTTGTGTGTTTGGATACAGTATTGCACTGTTGATGGGAATGAGGGTTTCATCCGCTTGAGAGTCATCCCTTTGTTTGCATTTGCCGGGCTGCGAACCTTGCGCAATGCACCGCTCCTCCAAGCACTACCACCCTCTAATCTAATCGCGCTGTTGCGCTGTGCTGCAACCAATTATGTCGCGTTGCGCAGTAAAAGTATGGCTGTTGCTCTTATCAACTTCACCACGGTCCCTTCCTTATCGGTGCCAATGGTAGTCGCAAACGTGTTGTGGCGCCAAGAACAAATTTCTCTCCCCTTCTGCCAGGCTTTGTCTTTCACTGGGCCCATTTTCTGCAATCAGGACTTCTCGCCCTTCCGCATTCTTCCCAGATAGCAGACCTAGACAGACTGCGGCACGAGGAAAAGAAAACTTGCCGTGGTTTTCAACGTGTGTTTTTTGTTTTGTTTTTGTTTTTGGTGTGTGTGTGTGTGTGTGTGTGTGTGTGTGTGTGTGTGTGTGTGTGTGTGTGTGTGTGTGTGTGTGTGTGTGTGTGTGTGTGTGCATGTGCACGTGTGTGCGCGTGTGGGTGTGAGTGTGCATGTGTGTGCGTGTGTTTTGTTGGAGAAAAAAAAAAAAAATTAAGCCCCGCGTGTACGTTCACGGTGTGTGGTTTTCTAGCCATGCCTCGCATTCTGCCGGCAGAGAGTCAGTGAAGCCCGGTAGACCAAGTTTATGAGCTGTGTTTTAGTGTAAGTAGCTGCTGGCGTTTAGTCCCATTGACTTGGTGCTGGTGCTGGGTGACAAGTTGTTGCTGGTGTTTAGTCCCATTCACTTGGTGCTGAAGTTGTTGCTGGCGTTTAATCCCATTGACTTGGTGCTGAAGTTGTTGCTGGCGTTTAGTCCCATTGACTTGGTGCTGGTGCTGGGTGACAAGTTGTTGCCGGCGTTTAATTCCATTGACTTGGTGTTGGTGCTGGGTGACAAGTTGTTGCTGGCGTTTAATCCCATTGACTTGGTGCTGGTGCTGGGTGACAAGTTGTTGCTGGCGTTTAATCCCATTGACTTTTGCTGAGTTGTTGCTGGCGTTTATCCCATTGACTTGGTGCTGTGGGTGACAAGTTGTTGCTGGCGTTTAATCCCATTGACTTGGTGTTGGTGCTGGGTGACAAGTTGTTGCTGGCGTTTAATCCCATTGACTTTGGTGCTGAAGTTGTTGCTGGCGTTTAATCCCATTGACGTGTTGGTGCTGGGTGACAAGTTGTTGCTGGCGTTTAATCCCATTGACTTGGTGTTGGTGCTGGGTGACAAGTTGTTGCTGGCGTTTAATCCCATTGACTTGGTGCTGTAGTTGTTGCTGGCATTTAATCCCATTGACTTGGTGCTGAAGTTGTTGCTGGCGTTTAATCCCATTGACTTGGTGCTGTAGTTGTTGCTGGCGTTTAATTCCATTGACTTGGTGCTGAAGTTGTTGCTGGCGTTTAATCCTATTGACTTGGTGCTGGTGATGGGTGTTGCTAGTTGTGTTAATTCGTGTTGGTCAGTGTCAGTTTGGGCATGAGTGATAGTGCTTTCCTTGCAGTGGTCTACTTTATCTGTGTGCCCCCTTTAATTGTATCAAAGATTTTAAATACATTCATAATCTTTTATTGTATAGTTGTTGTAGTGTTCCCCAGCTATGAACACTCTCAGAGTCCCACTCACCCGGCATATGACATTTGTAATTGCACCAGCATTGCCAAATGCGTTACACAGGCTGAGAGGATTGCGTGTGTGAGCGCGCCCTGCAGCATGCAGTCACACGCCCTCCTACTTGGGAATTTTAGTTATATTAACCCTTTCACTGCCCCAGCCTGTCATATTTCCGGGCTGAAAGATGCACGGACACGCCTGCAAACAATATATTTTCCAGTCCTTTTACACATCTATTTTCAATGGTATGCGTTTTTTATGAAAATCTATTTACGCCAGTTTACTTACTTACTTCCAGACGATGCGCAACCCATGCAGCTTGTAGTATTGACTCACAGTGTAGCTACCATCGGGAAGCCTGAAGAAGAAGAAGAAGAAGAAGAAGAAGAAGAAGAAGAAGAAGAAGAACAACAACAACAACAACAACAACAACAACAACAACAACAACAACAGCAACAACAAGAAGAAACGCAGCACGTTCAGCGGCAGGGGACTCGAAAGGAAAGAAACGGACAGTGGCAGCACGTGAAACCGGCAGGTAAAACACAAGGCGACATCGCGGGATCATGTCTGTCCGCGCTATTTGTCCCACTTAGCGCCGAGGCAATAGCGAGATAGGCATGGGAATGCTCACAAGCGCATGCCGCTCGAGATAACAGGGAATTAGTGAACGTTTGGCGTGTGGGTTCGAGTCTGAGGGGACGGAAAGAACTGGGCCTCTGTTGTCCCTGTTGATGGGATGATACCTCCCAGGATGCACGGTGAAGCGATCGATGCCTGGTAGGTGTGGTTGAATGTTGCTTTACGTCCACAGAAACCGTAGGCTTATTAGGGACGGGAGCCCAGGACGGTCACCTCGACTTTCACACGGCTCCGAGGTGATGGTGTTTGGTTGAGTGTTGCTTTACGTCCACAGAAACCGTAGGCTTATTAGGGACGGGAGCCCAGGACGTCCACCTCGACTTTCACACAGCTCCTGAGCTCTGGTGCCTGGTGGTGTGGACTTTGAAGTTTTATGCTCCTGCTTAATGCTCCTTGCACCACCAGTTAAAGATCTACAGTTAACGTCTTCGTCTTCATCTTCATCCGTTTGGTGGCCACCATCATGTCAGTCGTTGAAATGCGCTAGATAATGACATTGCGAGTCTTTCAGTTACAATGTATGCGTAGTTGTGGCTCCATATCCCGCTTTGACTGACTAGCGCTAACTGGCTAGAGCTGAATACCACTTGCTGGGACTTCATAGCGTGAGGAATTTGAAGTCCTATAGTATAGTGGAGTGTGGGTCAATGTTTTTCCGCGCATTGTTTTCCTGAGTTGTTATTGTGTCTTGTTTTGTTTTTGTTTGTTGTTGTTGTTGTTTTTTGTTTTGTTTTTCTTTCTTTTCCAGACAGCTGCGTCCCGTAGGTGGCTGTATTCTCTGGGCGAGTGAACGTAGGTCGTGTAAAACGCAGAAAGGTGTATGCAATACCCTATCAGTGGTGTGTGTGTGTGTGTGTGTGTGTGTGTGTGTGTGTGTGTGTGTGTGTGTGTGTGTGAGTGTGTGTTGTGTGTGTGTGTGTGTGTGTGTGTGTGTGTGTCGTGTGTGTGTGTGGTGTGTGTGTGTGTGTGGTGTGTGTGTGTGTGTGTGTGTGTGTGTGTGTGTGTGTGTGTGTGTGTGTGTGTGTGTGTGTGTGTGTGTTGTTGTGCTGCTTGTGTGTGTGTGTGTGTGTGGTGTGTGTGTGTGTGTGTGTGTGTGTGTGTGTGTTGTGTGTGTGTGTGTGTGTGTGTGTGTGTGTGTGTGTGTGTGTGTGTGTGTGCTGTGTGTTGCTTGTGTGTGTGTGTGTGTGTGTGTGTGTGTGTGTGGTGTGTGTGTGTGTGTGTGTGTGTGGTGTGTGTGTGTGTGTGTGTGTGTGTGTGTGTGTGTGTGTGTGTGTGTGTGTGTGTGTGTGTTGTGTGTCTGTCTGTCTGTCTGTCTGTTGTCTGTGTCTGTGTGTGTGTGTGTTGTTGTGTGCATGCGTGTGTGTGTGTGTGTGTGTGTGTGTGTGTGTGTGTGTGTGTGTGTGTGTGCTTGCCTGTTGTGTGTTGTGTGTGTGTGTGTGTGTGTGTGTGTGTGTGTGTGTGTGTGTGTGTGTGTGTGTGTGTGTGTGTGTGTGTGTGTGTGTGTCTGTCTGTCTGTCTGTCTGTCTGTCTGTCTGTCTGTCTGTCTGTCTGTCTGTCTGTCTGTCTGTCTGTGTCTGTGTGTGTGTTACTTCCTCGAACATTAAAATATATAGATATTATTATCATTATTACATACCGTGTTAATTTGCCTGTTAGAAGTTTGTGGGTAGCATGATTCATTACAACTACAAACTAAAGCTAAAATTAGTCGTTTCCGGTGTCCAGTTCATGTTTCGTTGCTAAGTGTTTATTTGTCGCGCACTTTCAGGATGCTCAGTGAAAACACCAAAGAAAAAGCTTACAGTTACGCGTATTTAGGAGCGTGCTAATGGTCAGGGGCAGGTAATGCGGAGGTGGAGGTGTGAGAGGGGAGAGCACTCGGTGCCTGTGAAAACGGGGCAAGATGGATTAACACTCGCTGCCGTCGACACCTTGTAGCTGCTTATCGCTCTTCCCTTCGCGCGAGACAAGGGAGAGAGGGCTGAGGGAATGGAGGGTTGGGGGAGGGGGAGGGGAGGGGGGGGGGGGGCAGAAGGGGCTGCAGAGAGAAGGAGACGGGTGAGGGGGGGGGCGGGGGAAGAAAGAGGGTGATGGAAGTTCGACTGCGACAAGAGAAGTTGAGGGGTGGGGGGGTTGAAGTATTGTGTTGCTTTACGTCCACAGAAACCGTAGGCTTATTAGGGACGGGAGCCCAGGACGGCCACCTCGACTTTCACACAGATCCGAGGTGATGGTGGTTGGTTGAGTATTGCTTTACGTCTACAGAAACCGTAGGCTTATTGGGACGGGAGCCCAGGACGGCCACCTCGACTTCCACACAGCTCCTGAGCTCTGGGGGGAGGAACGAACGAACGAACGAAAGGTTTATTGAACTAGGCCGTCTGCCCATGTCAAACAGGGAGGTGGGGGGACATTTTTTGTGCATAAACAATCTTAGCATCAAAACATTCCAACAGAGATTCTCTCCCTACACACCCACACACACACACACACGCACACGCACGCACACGCACACACGCACGTACCTACGCACGCATTCACGCAAACTCGAGCACACTCACACACGCGCGCACCCGTACTCGCGTATTTCTGGGGGGAGGAGAGAAAGAGAGTGAGGGGCGTTCGACTGCGACAATAGAGTCGGGGGGGGGGGGGGGGGGGGCGCTGCGAGAAGAGAGCCAGTAGGGAAGGAGTTGGGGGGGGGGGAGATAATACAGAGATAGTGGGGGAGGGAGATAATACAGCGATAGTAAAGACAAAGAGCATGGGGAAAATCTTTGCCAAGAGGAAATGATAATGACGATTGATGTATCAGTGAAGTCAACATAATGAGGACTATCATCATCATCATCATCACTCACACATTTTCCTGGAATCTGTCATAGTCTTATAATGGAAAAGATTTCAAAGCCTGAGGTCACATACCGCTTATGTGCGTGTGTGTGTGTGTGTGTGTGTGTGTGTGTGCGTGCGTGCGTGCGTGCGTGCGTGCGTGCGTGCGTGCGTGCGTGCGTGCGTGCGTGCGTGCGTGTGTGTGGTTGCGTGTGTGTGTGTGTGTGTGTGGTGTGTGTGTGTGTGTGTGTGTGGTGTGTGTGTGTGTGTCAGAGGAGTGAAGAGAGAGAGAGAGGAGTGAGTGTGTGTGTGTGTGTGTGTGTGTGTGTGTGTGTGTGTGTGTGTGTGTGTGTGTGGTGCGTGCGTGGTGTGTGTGTGTGTGTGTGTGTGTGTGTGTGTGTGTGTGTGTGTGTGTGTGTGTGTGTGTGTGTGTGTGTGTGTGTGTGTGTGTGTGTGTGGGAGAGAGAGAGAGATGAGAGAGAGGTGTGTGTGTGTGTGTGTGTGTGTGTGTGTGTGTGTGTGTGTGTGTGTGTGTGTGTGTGTGTGTGTTGTGTGTGTGGGTGTGTGTGGTGTGTGAGAGAGAGAGTGTGTGTGTGTGTGTGTGTGTGTCTATGTCTGTCTGTGTGTGTCTGTGTGTGTGTTGTTCCTTTATTGTTTGTGGGTTTGTTTGGTGTGTTGGTTATTTTGGCAGGTAAAATTGCTTTTTTGTTTTGTTTTCCTCTTCTTCGTCTTTTTTTCTTGTCTTTTTTTCTTCCTTTTTAAACCTGAAATATTAATACTCACTCGATATATATGAAACAAGTATCTTGCTGCCCATGGACGACACTGATATCACAGGTCTGTATTTTACCAGAGCTTTATTTACCTGGTAAGTCCACAGACTTACGTCAGTCTGTCCAAGTGTAACGTCTTTGGTATGTCTTCATTCATACTATTTCAGACTCACTAGCATCCAAGTACTGCAGCATAAAGGGGAATAAGTAACATTATGGTTATATCAGAGCGAGTCATAAAGGGGAACAGTTATGGAAATGTACAGTTATGTGGTGAATTCTGCTCAGTACAGCAGTACTGAAGTATACAGGGGAACAGTTATGGAATGTACAACTGTGTGGTGAATTCTGCTCAGTAATAAGGTGGAACAGTTATAAAAATGTATAGCTATGTGGTGAATTCTGTTCAGTATTACAGTACTGTAGCATAAAGGGGAACAGTTATGGAAATGTACAGCTATGTGGTGAATTCCGTTCAGTATTGCAGTACTGTAGCATAAAGGGGAACAGTTATGGAAATGTACAGCTATGTGGTGAATTCCGTTCAGTACTCCAGCACTGTAGCATAAGGGGAACGAACAGTAGTTTTGGAAATGTACAGCTATGTGGTAAATTCCGTTCAGCACTGTAGCATAAAGGGGAACGAACAGTAGTTTTGGAAATGTACAGCTATGTGGTAAATTCCGTACACTACTCCAGTACTGTACCATAAAGTGGAACAGTTATTGAAATGTACAGCTACTGATGTGGTGAATTCTGCTCTGCTCAGTACTGCAGTACTGTATCATAAAGGGGAGCAGTTATGGAAATGTACAGCTATGTAGTGAATTATGTTCAGTACTGCAGTACTGTATCATAAAGGGGAGCAGTTATGGAAATGTACAGCTATGTAGTGAATTATGTTCAGTACTGCAGTACTGTATCATAAAGGGGAGCAGTTATGGAAATGTACAGCTATGTAGTGAATTATGTTCAGTACTGCAATATTGTAGCATAAAGGGGAGCAGTTATGGAAATGTACAGCTTTGTGATGAATTCCTTTCATTGCTCTCTCAAACTACAGTCACTGAAGCATCAAGACTCGAGTCAAGTGACGCCTTTACCAGCCTTCTAACACAGCTTCCAACACAAGCACAGCACAGCCGCATACCGCCGACCGGGTCGGCACCGATTTGTCCTTTCCAATTACACCTCACGGACGCTTCCGACGAGCTGCTCCGAGTTCTCACGGAGATAAACGAAGTGAGAACCGACGCGAGCAGCGACGAGCTCCTTGATGCATTTGATCTTGGCGAAGGAGTATCTACAGGGATAGAGACCTATCAGACGACCCCAGGTTAATTATGACAATAATTTGGGGATCGTACAATTTAAAGGGTCGTTCCGGAAGACTAATTAAAAGATTGCTTGGCGGAATTGGGCTTCCCGTCTGGCGGGCGGGTTTGCTGGGAAGAGTGGGGTGTTTGCCGAGGGGAGATAGGCAAGATAGGTGGGCGGGAGAACGAGGGATGAGGAAGGAGATGGCTTGTGACGTCTCCTGGTGGTGGCTGCACCCTTTGCAGACCTGCGGTACACTCCCATACTCTGAGACCCGTACAGCTAGCTAAGCTACATGCACTAGCCACACTGCATGTGGCCGGGAAGCTCTGTGTGTGTGTGTGTGTGTGTGTGTGTGTGTGTGTGTGTGTGTGTGTGTGTGTGTGTGTGTGTGTGTGTGTGTGTGTGGTGTGTGTGTGTGTGTGTGTGTGTGTGTGTGTGTGTGCATGTGTGTGTGTGTGTGTGTGTGTGTGTGTGTGTGTGTGTGTGTGTGTGTGTGTCTGTGTGTGGTTTAACAAAAAATGAGTGTCGCAGCTGGTCTGTGCGGCAGCGTTGGATTATGTAAGCCCTATCGTTGCTTCTGATGTGGTCACCAATTGTGTTAGTTGTCACGGAGCCGGGTTTTGTCGGGCTCCTATGAGTCTACCAGGTTTTTGTTGAGTCAGAAATTTATTGGGAGGTAGTGCCTTTCTTTGGAAGCTCCAAACACGTAAAAGATTCAAAAGAACGCTTATTTATTATGACACACACACACATAATCTACAGATTCTCGGGGTAGGTAGTAGTCATTCTTGTTTCAGATTTCTGTTTGGAAGGTTTTAGTGTTTGTATAATAGATGCCCTTAGTCGTCCACACAAAAAATAGATCAAAGACACAAGGTGACTCAAACTGAAGTATTACTGGGCTGTATGTCCCATTTCTGTCCTTTATACCAAGGACACATTTTCGAATGAACAATTTCAATGTAAAGAAAAAGCAGCCGGCCATTTCCGTGCTATTATTGTTTGCACGTTATTGTGGTATTACTGGGTTAAGCTCTATTTCTTGACTTTACGCAAGGAACACTTTTTTTCTGAAGTGCGTAATTTGTGAAGAATACATTTATCCCTCCGGTTCGCTGCACGCAAACAGCCAGAGTGTCTGAAGCTCTCGGACGCCTTCAACTTTCAAGGTATCGCATTAAAGCTTTGTCCCACAGCTACCAGATCGAAATAAAAACTAGATATTGTTTGTTTGTTTGTTTGTTTGCATTTCACTTTGTTTGTTTGCTTTTTTTGTATTGGTGTGTGTGTGTGTGTGTGTGTGTGTGTGTGTGTGTGTGTGTGTGTGTGTGTGTGTGTGTGTGTGTGTGTGTGTGTGTGTGTGTGTGTGTGTGTGTGTGTTTAATGCTCTCTTGATTTCATATCGATGTCAAAAATGGAATTTTAATCTTGACTGATGATCAGCTGGATAAAATGTCCCGAACGTCCCATCGTGCCTATTACTGACCGGGCGCATACCGCCACATCTTTGGTGTTTGGCTTTGAGCGGTAGAAGCGTGCACGCAGCACGCGCCACACGTGTCGGGTCACTGGGTGCACTGTTTAACCAATCTGTTTTTGTCCTGAATACGACGTAAAATCAGTAGTCCGGTATTTTGAAACAAAAATCCTTCTTTCCGAGTGCTCATTAAAAATATATATATAAAAAAAAATAAAAAAAGGTCAACACGTTGGACAAAAAAAAAGCCTGTTTTAATTAAGAAAGCTGGTTCTTTCACGAATCGAAAACCTGTAAAGTGATGTGCCACTTGCACTCGGCATCCTGCTTCCTTTCCCCACGAACGTTAATCACTACAGCGGAGAGAGAAACTCCCTCGCTGACTGCACAGTCTGCTGCGGCTAGTAATTTCTCTCAGTGACACGTTGAAACAACACCAAATCAATGGGCAATTTCGCGCCTTGGTCGCGGGCTCGCTTCGTTCAAAATCGTTCAAAATATTTACAGCACCATCACCCCCTTTCGGGACAATAGATTTCTGAACATGCAACCTTCGGCGGTGCAGTCCGTTTGTGTCAAAGTGGCCATCGTGTGAAGTGAAGCCCCGTTATCACTGAGGTAAATCACAGCGCAGCATTGTGCCGGCGCACATCGATGTCACTCGGAACCCACCACCCTCAGAGTTCAGGAGCTGTGTGAAAGTCGAGGTGGCCGTCCTGGGCTCCCCGTCCTAATGAGCCTTGTGGTTTTTGTGGACGTAAAGCAACACTGAACCATGCACACGCATCGGTTGTGTTGCTTAATGTCCTCGGATGTCGGTTGACATATTAGGGACAAGCTGAAACCAATGCCGAAGCATGGTTCAATATTGCTTTACGTCCACGGAAACCATAAGGCTCATTAAGACGAACAGCCCAGGACGGCCACCTCGACTCTCACACAGCTCCTGAACTATGACACGCATTGGTCACAGTTTGTCCCTGATATGTCAGCCGACATCCGAGGACATGAGGCTCTACATCATCGCCACCACCCAGGCGATCAGCAGACTTATACTGCAGTCTCGCTAGCTGCGAGACGACAGTTTGTCAGTGAGGTAGCGAGGTGTGGTGCTGCCGTTTTTACAGCCAGAAACCTGAGACGACGGCTTCAGCCGAGTTGGTTGCCGGAGTGGTTAAGCCGCGGGTGTACATTTATATAATATATACGCCCAAGGGTTAAACGTTTGACTGGTAAGCTGACGAACCCGATCTCGCGGATTTGAATCCCAGCGTCGGCTTACTGTCTGTGAGCCGGTTTGGCCTAGCGGTAATTAAGGCTTGTAAGCAGAAGAGCTTCGGCTCTCCTTTCTCTTCAAAAACGTTGTGCGTGTGGTTTGTGGACACTGTCTTGTGACTAAGTCCCTCACAATTAAAACGGCTCTCATCGCTACTCATCTAATGCACGAGACATTCTGCTGGTGACAGTGTAACGATAGGTATATAATCTTCCTCTCCCCTCACCTCCATACCCCCTTCATGCCCTCCTCCCCGTCCCTAATAAGCCTTGTGGTTTCTGTGGGCGTTAAGCATCATGTTTACTTACATACATGTCTTTCCCAAACCTGTGGTGTTTGGAGAGATACTCATTGTGTGCCTGTTTGGGAGCGAAGCTCAGTTGTGAGCCGGTTTGTAAGTAAGTAAACATGGTGCTTAACGTCCACAGAAACCATAAGGCTTATTAGGTACGGGGAGAAGGGGGAAGGGGGTACGGAAGTGGGGGGAGAGGGAGATTATATACCTATCGCTACACTGTCACCAGCAGAACGATTCCCTACATTAAGATGGACAGCGATGAGAGCCATTTTAACGTTTTCATTAACTGTGATGGATAAAGTCACAAGACTGTCCACAGACCACAACTTTTGAAGAGAAAGGAGAGCCGAAGCGGATTCGAACCGAGGACCCTCTGCTCACCAGCCTAACGCTTTACCGCTAGGCCAAACTGGCTCACGAGACTCACGAGCCGGTTTGGCCTAGCGGTAAAACGTTAGCTAGGCTGGTAAGGGGACGAAGTCGGTTCGATTCCCCGCTTCGGCTTGCCTTTCGCTTCAAAAGTTATGGTCTGTGGACAGTGTCTTGTGACTTTGTCCCTCACGATTAATGAAACTTTAAAATAACTCTCATCGCTTACCCATCCCAGGCAGCATGCCGTTGAGCCGACATCATCCTTTGGGGTCACTGTCCTTGGGGCACACTCCGAAAATCGCTTTCTGGCACCTTCCTCCAAACTCTGCCAGATTTAGTTACGCCACTGAAGGGGCACTATTTATCTCCGCGCAGCTGTCCAGCGATGCGGTCAGCGCCCTCCGAAAGGTTCGGGTACCAAAATGACTGTAGAAGCAACCTAGCGCCAAAGCACCCACGTAAACATGAGACGCATCCACCCCGGGTAAGAAAAAGAGTTCCGTCTCGATTCAAACGATTGTGGTTTTGTTTGTGCTGGTGTAAACTTTGTTTGCGGCTATAAATGACACGCCTTGTTTTATCTGAGTTGTGACGTCCCTAATAAGCCTTATGGTTTCTGTGGACGTAAAGCAACATGTTTACTTACTTTATCTGAGTTGTTTGTAACAAACTTACTACTGTTTGAGCACCAACAAAAAACTGCTCGTTAGCTGACAGTTTCAGTTCTGGACCCTATGGTGTAACTAAATACGGCAGTGGTTGAGGGAAGGATGTCGTAAACCAGTGCTTGGAGTTTGTCCTTGAGGCAATGCCTTGGAGACGAGTGCCGATGGGACGATACACTTTTGAGACAGACGACTGCAGATTAACGGCTGTGTTGTGCGAGGTGCCGATTACTGAGACGACAACCGCTACACTTCTGCATTAAGATCCAAACACATAAAGGATTCAAAAGAACGTTTATTTATTATGTTGCCAACATTCTTCCGTTACTTCACCTCTCATAAAAAAATTGTTTAACCATTTCACTGTTGTTTAAGTGTCTTTTTGTCGCCTGAAGAAGGGGATTTCCCTGAAACTGCATCGTGCTATGTCACAATAAATAAGCGTTCTTTTGGATCTTTTATGTGTTTGGATCTTATTTTAGAACGCTAGCAGTCATTCTTGTTTCAGTTTTTTTTGTTTTTGTTTTTTTCTGCATTAAGATGGGCAGCGATGAGAGCCATTTCAATAGTTCATTAATAATATTGTGAGGAGGCAAAGTCACAAGACAGTGTAAGTAAGTAAACATGTTTTACGTCCATAGAAGCGAGGTGGCTTATTAGGGACAGGGAAGACAGTGTTGGTTGGTTGAGTGTTGCTTTACGTCCACAGAAACCGTAGGCTTATTAGGGACGGAAGCCCAGGACGGCCACCTCGACTTTCACACAGCTCCTGAGCCCTGAAGACAGTGTGATGTTGATGTGGAGTTTAATGTCCTCGGATGTCGGTTGACATATTAGGGACAAACTGTGACCAGTGCCTAATCATGGTTCAATGTTGCTTTACGTCCACAGAAACCGTAAGGCTCATTAGGACGGAAAGCCCAGGATGGCCACCTCGACTTTCACACAGCTCCTGAGCTCTGAAGACAGTGTCCATGAAACAGAACTTTTGAAGAGAAGGGACAGCCTAAACTTGGGGAGGAGGGGGCGGGATCGAACCGACGTCGTCCGTTTACCAGCCTATATCGCCTCACCGCTAGGCCAACCCGGCTCATTCAGTGTCTAGCTGGCTCTCCAGAACGGCCGTGACGTTAAAGACGCTGATGCCACTATTGTGTTTCTACGGTTTTAGACATTCAAACCACTGGCAAACAGACGTTAAAGACGCTGACGCTACTATTGTGTTTCTGAGTTTTCAGACATTCAAACCAGTGACAAACAGCCACTCCTCTTCAAGCGCTCGGGAGAGACAGAAGCAGTTACGACGAGGGAGGGTCCCGGCCTTTCAGCCAGGGAGGGAATGAAGCGTAGCGGGGTAGACCCGGCGCCATCAGGCCCGTAAATCCGGCCCAGCCTCTTCAGGGGCAACGTTTAAGGCCGAAACCTAAATCCAGGCTAATTGCGCGCTTTACTCTTCCATATTATTCTGAAACGAGGCGTTAAATTTCTTCACCACCCAGTCATCTTCCCCAGCCAAGCCGCGAAAGTCAGAAGTGTCTTGGAGGGCAACGTTGACATTCAAGACAGGAGACACCGCCACTAGTTCGTCTTCAACACTCGCCGCCGAGTTATCACCCTTGCAAGCAAGGGTTTTTATGGCTAAAGGGAAGTAAACCGGAGACGTAGTGCAGGTAGAGTGGTCCGCCCCTCTGCTCGGGCTGGCTGTGGAGGATGGTAACTGAATACACTTGTGGCGGCCGCTAGGTGGCGCCAGTGAAGACAGGTTTAATGTCACCTTTTACAAGTCTGCAGTCAGCGATCTGGGCAGAGGTGCTGCTGCTTTCCCTCCCTCCCCTCCCCACCCCACCCGCTAATAACGGGGTACCGGAACACACGCACGCACGCATACTTTACACACACACGTATGCACGCACTCACGCACCCACGAGTGCGCGAGCGCGCGCACACTCACTCACTCACACACACACACACACACACACACACACACACACACACACACACACACACACACACACACACACACACACACACACACACACACACACACACACACACACACACACACACACATATATATATAAATATCTATATATATATATACATACATACATACATACATACATACATACATACATACATACATACATACATACATACGCATGCACACATTACACACGCACGCACGCACACACACGCACGCACGTACTCACGCACGCACGCACGTGTGTGTGTGTAATGTGTGTGTGCGTGCGTGTGTAATGTGTGCGTGCGTGCGTGTGTAATGTGTGCGTGCGTGCGGTTTTACTGACATTAAACACACACACACACACACACACCACACACACACACACACACACACCACACACACACACACACACACACACACACACACACACACACACACACACACACACACACACACACACACACACACACACACACACATGTTATCATGTTTGCACATGTGTGTGTGTGTGTGTGTGTGTGTGTGTGTGTGTGTGTGTGTGTGTGTGTGTGTGTGTGTGTGTGTGTGTGTGTGTGTGTGTGTGTGTGTGTGTGTGTGTGTGTGTGTGTGTGTTCATGCAAATAACATGCACACGTGCGCGAGCTCCTCTCGTTTCAATCCCAGCTATTTGCAGCCATGCTATTGTATTTATCTGTACTGTTGTAGTTCAGCTAAGTGCCTGACGGAATGGGCTTGTTGTTGTTGGGTTTTGTTGTTGTTGTTGTTGTTGTTGTTGTTTTGTTGTTGTTTGGGGGGGTTCTAGCTCATTCAATCGCCAACAGAAATTGGCTCTGCAAGTGGAAATGAAGACAGTTTGGCTCTTGATGTCAGTATCATTCTTAATGGGTCTGAAGTTGCTGCTGCTTTTTTCGTTTTAAATTTTTAATTGAAGTTGCTGCTCTTTTAATTGTCAACCGCTGATATTGTATCTGATAAAGTTTCAAATTGGTTAAAAGCCAGTTCCGCGACCAAGCAAAAGTAGGCCTCGTCGTTTGTTTTTGCCAGATTCCAAACCAGATTCCTCCAATTTATGAGTTTCTTCATGTAAATGGGTTTCCAGTGCCTGATCCATATCTTATCTGTTACTCTGTTGAATCTGCTTGAATTCTTGGTTCTAAAAATGGATCTCATGAAAAGATGATGATAATAATAATGGAAATTTGTTAGCGCCCTACCTATCAAAATATTTTCACAGCCCAAGGAGCGCACAAAGGGAAGAATAGTGACAACATGCTACAGCATAAATCACTTACCTCCTAGCACACACACACACACACACACACACACACACACACACACACACACACACACACACACACACACACACACACACACACACACACACACACACACACACACACACACACACACACACACACACACACACACACACACACACACACACACACACACACACACATACACGCGCGCGCGCACGCACGCACGCACTACGCACACAGAGGCACGCACGCACGCACACACGCACGCACGCATGCATGCAAACAAGCACGCGCGCAGCACGCATGCATCTATACAGGCAGGTCAACAGGAAATGGGGGTGAGGTGGTGGGGGTGGGGGGAGGTATTATTGGCTGCGGAAACAAAAAACAAAAAAAACTTTAGGAGTCTGGTCCATGGGTTGAGAGGAATAGTGTAGTTTTTGGCTGACTTTTGAACTGGGATTTTATTGCAGCATGCGTACAGAGTATGGGAGTTGATTTCATGTGACAGGGCCCAGATGAGAAAAAGTGCGTTGCCCTTGGAACTTTTTCTTTCGTTTTGGAATCCGAAAAGTGCGGGTGTCAGCAGAGGAACGCAATGAACGGGAAGGGATGTACAGTTGAAGCAGGTCAGACAAGTAAGGCGGATCAGTTTCTGAGACTGCATCATGGCACACGCAATAGACTTTATATTTACTTCTTTGAGGTATTGGAAGCCAATGCAGCTTAGTCAAGATGAGATGAGTAAAACTGTTCCACTCGAAACAAGAAGCGTGACACACTTTGAAGTAGGAACATAAAATTGCACAGTCGTAATATATTGCTTTCAATTTGCTTTATATTGCATCCTTTTGTGCCTTCCGCAGGCGTAATGGGCATTACAAAATTTGCTAAGATCAAGTCGTGCGTAAGAGCCTGGTGAGGATTAGCTTCGGTTTTGTTAATGTCCTTTGCCAGCTTTGTGGTGAAGATTCGGCTCAAGATGTTTCATCGCAAAACGGAATGTGTTCATATCTTTTCGGAAACGCCCTGTTCCAATCGGAGATATGATGGCGTTCCGTTGCGACGTTCACGTGCAATGTTGCTTTACGTCCACAGAGACCATAAGGACTATTACGGTACTGGGAGCACAGGACGGCCACCTCGAGTTTCACACAGCTTCAGCAAGGAGTTCCACGTACCCTCTATGGGAGCCCTGCATGATGTTTGCACACACACACACACACACACACACACACACACACACACACACACACACACACACACACACACACACACACACACACACACACACCACACACACACACACACACACCACACCCCCAAAAACACACACCACACACACACACACACACACACACACACACACACACACACACACACACACACACACACACCACACACACACACACACACCCACACACACACACACACACACACACACACACACACACACACCACACACACACACACACACACCACACACACACAACACACACACACCACACACACACACCACACACACACACACACACACACACACACACACACACACACCACACACACACACACAACACACACACACACACACACACACACACACACACACACACACACACACACACCACACACACACACACCACAACACACACACACACACACACACACACACACACACACACACACACACACACACACACACACACACACACACACACACACACACACACACACACACACACACACACACTGATTGTGGCAGAAACTGGATTTTGATATTAGTTGGGGCAGATGTACTGTGAGAAGAGGGTGGTTTTCAGTTTGTCTATAAAAGATAACAGGGTTGAGCAGTGTCTAAGGTCTTGTGGGAGTGAATTCCGAATGTGGGGTCCAAGCAAGATACAAAGCAAGATGTTGCAGCAAAGAGTTCAGTTCAATGTTGCTATACGTCCACAGAGACCATCCGGACTATTAGGGACGGGAGCTCAGGACGGCCACCTCGACTTTCACACAGCTCCTGAGCTCGATGAGGACAGGACAGTTCAAGTTCACCGTTGCTTTACGTCCACAGAGACCATCCGGACTATTAGGGACGGGGAGCTCAGGACGGCCACCTCGACTTTCACACAGCTCCTGAGCTCTGAGGCAAGGAGGCCAAGCTTGATTCGATGTTGCTTTACGTCTACAGAAACTATGAGGCTTATTAGGGACGGGGAGCCCAGGGCGGCCACCTCGACTTTCACTCAGCGCCTGAGCTCTGACGGTACGATGTAGCCCTTTGCGGGGAAACCCGCTCAGACGAATCCTACGGGACAACAACTGCCAACAATTACACCTTTGAGACAAAAATCCTTTGCGAGGACACCGCTGAGATGATTCCTACGGGACGACAACTCCATAACAATTAGTATACATCTCCGTGAAAATGGGTTCAGAGCTCTGGAGCTGTGTGAACAGGGAGGTGGGCCTGGGCTCTCATTCCCTATCCCACTCTTCCCCCGTCTCTAATAAACCATATGGTTCATGTGGACGTAAATCACCACGAAAGAAGAAGATGGATATGGGAACCTCGGCATCTCCTCAGCTTGGTTGGGTGTTGCTTTACGTCCACAGAAACCGTAGGTTTATTAGGGACGGGAGCCCAGGACGTCCACCTCGACTTTCACACAGCTCCTGAGCTCTTACTCCTCAGCTGCGTCCATGGACTTATATATAGGTCCATGGCTGCGTCGTTGCAGTGTCTGTTTTGTTGTTGTTGTTGTTGTTGTTGTTGTTGTTGTTGTTGTTTTGAGTGTTGCTTTACGTCCACAGAAACCGTAGGTTTATTAGGGACGGGAGTCTAAGACGTCCGCCTCGACTTTCACACAGCTCCTGAGCTCTGTCTCCTCAGCTAAGTAAGTAAACGTGGTGCTTAACGTCCACAGAAACCATGAGGCTTATTAGGGACTGGGAGAAGGGGGGGAGGTGGTATGGAGGTTGGGGTAGAGGAAAGATTATATACCTATCGCTACACTGTCACCACCAGAATGATTCCTGCATTAAGATGGGCAGCGATGAGAGCCATTTTAATGTTTCAGTAGGAAGTGATGGACAAAGTCACAAGACTGTGTCCATAAACCACAACCTTTCTGAAGAGAAAGGAGAGCCGAAGCGGTATCGAACCGAGGTCCTTCCGCTTACCAGCCTAACGCTTTACCGCTAGGCCAAACCGGCTCACACCTCTCCTCAGCTGCGTCCATGGACCTATATATAGGTCCGTGGCTGCGTCTTTGCAGTGTCTGCAGCCTGCAGGCATAGTGAGTGCAGACAGCCCCCTCCTCAGCGCTGACCATTCCCATCATTATCGGGGTGTTGACAGCGTGCGATACAACGTGTGTTAGCAGGCATGTTTACCATGACGCTCTTGCGCGACCGTTGTTTACAGCACGCCATCAAACGACAATGGCAGACAGGTGATTAACTTGATTGTACTTTCGGTGGATAGCCGCCGTGGTTTACTGCGCGGGCTTAGGGAATATGGAAGGCGTGGGGCAACATCCGCAGGCAAATATGTAACAGAACCAGGGAATGGCATCTCCAAAACAAAGCGGTGTTTGTACAGTTGTTGTTATTTCAACTTTTGCGTCTTGTTCCCTGACTAAACCCAGTTTACCGTCAGAGAGAAAAAGCCACAATAAAGTCATCAATGATGACATCTGATCTATTAAAAGACAAGCTACTGCCGTCTGGAGATCACATTATCAAAGATCGGACCCCTATTCAAGGGAGACATGGACACTGTGTTACCGCCTGTAGCAATTTTGATTCCGACATGCACGTGCTAATACGTTAAAGCCTGTGTCCCGCGGCCGAAAGAACGGAGGGTAAGTAAACATGGCGTTTAACGTCCACAGATAAAATACGGCTTTAATAGGGACGGGTAGGAAGGGATGCATGTTAATAGTTCTGCATGAAAACACTTGCTCACCAAGAGAGACGGTTTGGCCTAGCGGTAAGACGTTAGGCTGGTAAGCAGAGGGACCTCGGTTTGATTCCGCTGCGACTCTCTTTCGCTTCTAAAGTGGTGGTCTGCAGACAGTCTTGTGACTTTGTCCCTCGCGATTCATGAAACATCAAAAAGGCTCTTATCGCTGCCTATCTTTATGCAGGAGCTATTCTGGTGGTGACAGTGAAGTGTTCTGTATGGTCTCCCTCTTCCCCCACCTCCCGGGATTTCTTTCCCGGTCAGTACCTACTATTCGGAAACAAAATGACTCGGCGTTAAACCAGTTTAACCAACCGACTTGCTCACCAAGAGGTCAGGAGCTGTGTGAACAAGGAGGTGGTGTTGAGCTCTTGCAAAGTATGCTGGGTGATCTTTTTGCTTCAGGTTGTTCTCGACAGTTGCTTCTGCGGACACTGTGTCTGTGACTTGTGTGGCCTACAAAGGCTGAAGCAGTCATTTGTAAGGTACACAAGTTGCTTTGCACCCGTTGGCGGGTCCCCAGCATCTATCGCTCTGGTGGTGGTTGGTCACGTTTGGAGCGAGGTTCTCAACTTAAATGGTGCATGGTGGTATGGTGTACGCAGAACGTGCCGAGATGGCAGCAGTTTCATGTGGCACCAGCCATGCCAGCGCTGTAAGTACACCACTTCGGTGGATATTCAAAAAAACGCGCTATAAAAAGCTATTCACTCATGTAGAATCACATGCGAGCGCAGTGAGTCTGCTCGAGAGCGGAGAATAGCGCTATATAAAACCGATCAATATTGCCTAATATGTCAACCGACATCCGAGGACATCAAGCAACACAACCCAGCCGAACCGATTGGAGAGAACTGGAGGACAGAGCCCAGTCCTTGACAAGAAGAAGAAGAAGAAGAAGAAAATCAATTCTTTATTTACGAGGGTAATAGATAAGCATGTATGCTTTTTCACATCCATCCCTAGCCCAAACAAGGAACTATTCTAGATCTAGATACTGAAGAAGAAGAAGAAGTAGATAAAATTCTTTATTTACGAGGGTAACAGATAAGCAGGTATGCTTTTTTTTACATCCAGGCCTAGCCCAAACAAGGAACTATTCTAGGTCTAGAAGAAGAAGAAGAAGTGCAATAGAAACCTATTTAATTGATAAACTGAATGCAGTTAGGACTCACATAACTGTAACATAAACGCCATCTGAAACATCTACTCGATGACGCGAATGGACTTTGAATAATTATAAATCTCTCACTTTCGTCCTTTCAGTAAGTAAGTAAGTAAACATGGTGCTTAACGTCCACAGAAACCATATGGCTTATTAGGGGCGGGGAGAAGGGGGGAAGGGGGTATGGAGGTGGGGGGAGAGGGAGATTATACACCTATCGCTACACTGTCTCCACCAGAATGATTTCTGCATTAAGATGGGCAGCGATGAGAGCCATTTTCATGTTTCAGTAGGAAGTGATGGACAAAGTCACAAAACAGGGTCCACAAACCACAACCTTTTTGAAGAGAAAGGAAAGCCGAAGCGGTTTCGAACCGAGGTCCTTCCGCTTACCAGCCTAACGCCTTACCGCTAGGCCAGACCGGCTCAAAATGTCCTTTCAGTTATCAACAGCGGCCCTTAAACGGATCATAACGACCCTAGGGACGACCAGCCGGATGGGGAGGTGGAGGAGAGGGTGGAGGGGTGGGGGGAGGAATAGGAGACGTGGACGATGATGACCGATGTGGACACCACAAACAACAGCCCTAGAGCCAGCAAACAGCCGCGGAGCAGATAAGCATCTGAGCGTTGGCCGGCCCTCACTGCTGGACATTTTATTGTCGCAGCATGACTGCTTCGTGGTCAGCCCTGGCCATCCCGTGCGTTCCGCTTCAGGACAATGAGGCCTTCAGACCTTAACGGTGTAGTATTTCAGTCGCTCCATCTCTTCTTCCTCTTTTTTCAGAGCTCAGGAGCTGTGTGCAAGTCGAGGTGGCCGTCCTGGGCTCCCGTCCCTAGTAGGCCTACTGTTTCTGCGGATGTAAAGCAACACTCAACCAAAAATGTGAGTGTTTGTGTGTGTGTGTGTGTGTGTGTGTGTGTGTGTGTGTGTGTGTGTGTGTGTGCGTGTGCGCGTGTGTGTGTGTGTGTGTGTGTGTGTGTGTGTGTGTGTGTGTGTGTGTGTGTACGTGTGTCTGTGTGTGAGTGCGCGAGTATGTGGGGGAGGGGGGAGGGGGGTGCACGAATATATATATCTATATGTGTGTGTGTGTGTGTGTGTGTGTGTGTGTGTGTGTGTGTGTGTGTGTGTGTGTGTGTGTGTGTGTGTGTGTGTGTGTGTGAGTGCCCGCGACTCTCTCTCTCTCTCTCTCTCTCTCTCTCTCTCTCTCTCTCTCTTCTCTCTCTCTCTCTCTCTCTCTCTCTCTCTCTCTCTCTCTCTCTCTCTCTCTCTGACCACTCAGAAGTTCTGATTTGAAAACGGCGGAGACCACAGACTCCCGGCCACAAATACAGTGCGTTGGCAATAACAGATTCCCTCGTGTTGCACATTTCTTTCATATACGGAAGCCGGAAAGCGAGTTAAATGGGGATGATAGAACTCTATCAACCGGCAGGAAACAGGCAGGCAATTTGTGATTGGACCTTGATGGAAGCGTTTACACTTTCCCTAATCAAAGTCATTTCCTCTGAAGCCGCAGATAGCATCTGACGAACGTCGTGAGGAAGAAACCTCTTTAATGGAGTTGGAGAGGGACCTCATCATGATGATTATCGTTGGGTCTGGAGTTCGTGATATATAGCTTATGGCAGTTTCAAACGAAAGATATGTCAAGGCTGAAATTATAAACGATTTTCATTAGATGCACAATTGTAATAGACTGGAATCGCAGAAGTGCATGTTTGTATGATAATCACAAAAAGCTTAGATTTCCTTATCGAAATGGCTCCATTTACACATGTTATGCATAGAAACAATGTCGGATGAGAAAATAATCATAAGCTAAACTCAGCTGCATTTTAAGCGAGTAACTGATAAAAAATAAAATTAAAAAGAGCTGTTTTATAGTGGTGCTTTGTTTGTTTAGTCATTTATTCTTAATTATTTGGATCGGCTTAGGATATGCGTCAATCAGGCTACAGCATCGGCAGTTGCAGCGTTGCCCAATTCTATGCGATTTATGTTCAGCTCTAGAGTTTTTACCTATCGTACGGCATGCATGTGTAACGATTAGTGCCTGCGAAAGCCCAGGCTTTCCAGTAGAATGTTGTACTTAGTACTTTGTCTGGAAAAAGGTGTGTCTGTGTGTGGCTGTTGAATGTATATGGATGCACATGAATAGGGAAGGGGGGCGGAGGGAGGGAGGGAGAGAGCATGAGAGATCTAGGAAAGAGTACTGACTATTTTTTTATTTTTTTTGCATCTTAGTGGACGAGCGGTGATTGGTGTGCGCATCTCTCTCTCTCTCTCTCTCTCTCTCTCTCTCTCTCTCTCTCTCTCTCTCTCTCTCTCTCTCTCTCTCTCTCTCTCCTCTCTCTCTCTCTCTCTCTCTCTCTCTCTCTCTCTCTCTCTCTCTCTCTCTCTCTCTCTCTCTCTCTCTCTCTCTCTCTCTCTCTCTCTCTCTCTCTCTCTCTCTCTCTGTGTAACATGGTTATTGTTTGATAGGCGACAATGGTAGACTACAATATTTAAGATTCTGTTTGTTTGAAATGTCGCCCTGATATAAGCACACTGGTTGACTGGGCGTAAAACACCAATTTACTTGTTTGAAATGTATGTTAGTGTGGTTTTTGTCATAAGATGTTTGTACAGCGCAGTGACTTTAATTCTGGTTAGAGAACAGAGCTTTATAACAATTTTTATTTTATTTTACTATTATTATTATTTATCCAGTTGGGTTTAAATAGTAGTTTATGTTGTTGTTGATCGCTTTCATATAGCTCTCGAACAGACTCACTGCGCACTAAACTTGTCGCACGTGACTCGAAATGAGTGACTAGCTTTACAGCGGGCCTTGAATATCCAGCCACATAGTGTAGCAGCAGCGCTGTTTGGTTCTTACATGGCTGATGCCACAGTTTACCAGAAGTAGTGCACCCAGTGTTATAAAATACTGTGTTCTGAGAACGTGTGTTTCGCCCTCATATAGCCGTCATGTTGGTGTGTTGGTGTGACGTCTTTCGGCGCTAAATAACCTTTGGTGTCTCCGTAATATCCAAAATTACTGTAAAACTGAAACTGTTTCACGAGTATGAAACAGAACGAGGCCAGAACGCTCGTACGGAATCGACACACAAGGGAGTTAATTAGCGCTCGAAATACGTGAAACAAGTACAACAACAAAGACCTGAGTCGCCTACTTGCTGTTTTAGTTGTGTTATGTATTTCGATACTCCTGTGTGTGTGTTGATTGTGTTTGAGTCTTTGTCCCGGGTGCACCAAAATATATATTAGTTTTTTTTTCTCCTTCTGTTTTTCCCCTTCACATCAAATCAGTAACATTTAATTAATTATATATAGAGAGAGAGAGAGAAAGAGAGAGAGAGACAGAGAGACAGAGAGAGACAGAGAGAGACAGAGAGAGACAGACAGACAGACAGACAGACAGACAGACAGACAGACAGACAGGCAGACAGACAGAAAGACAGACAGACAGACAGACAGACAGACAGACAGACAGACAGACAGACAGACAGAGAGAGACAGATAGACAGACAGACAGACAGACAGAGATATAGATATATTTCAATACGTCAAATCAGTAACATTTCCTTGTAATATATTATTCATATTTTGATATTTCAATACATCAAATCAGTAACATCGTGCCGTACTGATATAAGTAATTTTGTTTGTTGCACGGCTCAGTTGTTCTGTTGTTAATGTATTGTTATATATGAATTAAATTTTGTTTAAACCAAATCAGTAACAATATGATTATATACTCCTGATAGGTTCGTGTTTGAGCATCCTTCTCTGTGTGTGTAGGTGTGTGTGTGTGTGTGTGTGTGTGTGTGTGTGTGTGTGTGTGTGTGTGTGTGTGTGTGTGTGTGTGTGTGTGTGTTGTGTGTGTGTGTGTGTGTGTGCGTGCGTGTGTGTGTGCGTGCGTGCGTGCGTGTGTGTGTGTGTGCGTGTGTGTGTGTGTGTGTGTGTCCGATTTTGTCCTGCTTCTTGTCGTTGGCTAATCACAAGGACTGTCCGGTCTGGCATGACCAATCGGGCTGTCCTCTCCAGTTCCTGTCCAGGGCCGTAGCCGTGGACGTTGGTCTGCAGAGGAGTCTCCACTGGCCAGTGAGTCTTCCTCAACATGTTGTAGCTGTGACATGTCTGCTCCACTGGCAAATGAGTCTTCCTCAGCATGTTGTATCTGGAACCTGTCTGCTCCACTGGCCAACGAGTCTTCCTCGTCATGTTGTAGCTGTGACATGTCTGCTCCACTGGCCAACGAGTCTTCCTCGTCATGTTGTATCTGGGACATGTCTGCTCCACTGGCCAGTGAGTCTTCCTCAGTATGTTGTATCTGGGACCTGTCTGCTCCACTGGCCAACGAGTCTTCCTCGTCATGTTGTATCTGGGACATGTTTGCTCCACTGGCCAATGAGTCTTCCTCGTCATGTTGTAGCTGTGACATGTCTGCTCCACTGGCCAATGAGTCTTCTTCGTCATGTTGCAGCTGTGACATGTCTGCTCCACTGGCCAACGTGTATTCCTCGTCATGTCGTAGCTGGGACCTGTCTGCAGGATGTGCGTGATTTCGGTTTAAAATATAACCCCCGCAGTGCGCGTAGTTTTGCAAGCGGGAACAGCGTGACCCGAGTGACCTCTTTCGTGGGAAGACAAAAAGCCGACCTGGGCTATAATGTTCTCGGTCCTGTCGGGGGCGGCAGAAACACAACGTCCACAGGCGCCAGATAGACAGGTAATGGGTTTTCAACGTTCGGTCGACTTGATTAACGCCGAGTTGTCTCCGGAGAGGTACTGGCGGGGACCGACATCCCAAGAGGTGAATGGAGGGGGGAGGGGGGCAACTATAGATAACGCTAAAGTCTCACCATCAGAATGATTTCAGCATTAAGATGGGCAACTGTAGATGACGCTAAAGTCTCACTACCTGAATGATTTCAGCATTAAGATGGGCAACTGTAGATGACGCTAAAGTCTCACTACCAGAATGATTTCAGCATTAAGATGGGCAACTGTAGATGACGCTAAAGTCTCACTACCAGAATGATTTCAGCATTAAGATGGGCAACTGTAGATAACGCTAAAGTCTCACCACCAGAATGATTTCTGTATTAAGACGGGCAGCGATGACAGCCGTTTTTATGTTTCGTTCATGGTAAAGGGCAAAGTCATAAGACAGTGTCCACAAACCACAACTTTTGAAGAGAAAGAATCAACACACAAGGGAGTTATTTAGCGCTCGAAAAGAGGATGTACCTCTGACGCAGTGTATGTACCTTGTATTTACACGCATGCCAGGTGAGTTACCGTTGGCGACTCAGGTTTCTTTTATTGTTGTACTTGTGTTACGTATTTCGAGCGCTAATTAAATCCCGTGTGTGTTGATTCTGCACGAGCGCTCTGGGCCTCGTTCTGTTTCAGATTTTTGAAGAAAATGGCTAGCCGAAGTGGGTAATCAAACCGACGACTTCCGCTTACCATACCGCAAGGCTAAACCAGCCCAGGATAGGTTATTAACGCCATACACGTCAGATATTATTTGTTTAAAAAGAAAAAGAAAAAAATGGCTGCTAGCGTTCTAAAACAAGATCCAAGCACATAAAAGGTTCAAACGAACGCTATTTATTAGGACAAAAACACGATCTGCAAATTTTCGGGGTAATCCCTTTTGTCAAGTACAAAACGACACTTAAACAACAGTTAAACAGTGAAGAACGATGAAAAATGAGATGAAAAGCTAAATCACTTATCTGTTTTGGGTTCAGCTATGTTGCTTTCCTGTCATTTTTTCCAGGCACTGGACAGGAAAACAACATAACTCAACCAAAAACAGATAAGTGATTTAGTTTTTCGTCAGTTCTTCCAAGCACCGGAACGAAATTACAAATTATACTTTACCGCCGGCACATGCCTATGATGGGGTCGGAGAGAGAGAGAGAGATTCAGAAGGAGAGAGATTGATGAACAAAGTGTGTGCGTGTGTGTGTGCGTGCGTGCGTGCGTGCGTGCGTGCGTGCGTGCGTGCGTGCGTGCGTGTGTGTGTGTGTGTGTGTGTGTGTGTGTGTGTGTGTGTGTGTGTGTGTGTGTGTGTGTGTGTGTGTGCTTGCCTCCTTGCCTCTGTGTGTTCCTGCGTGTTTGCGAGCGAGTGTGTGTGTGTGTTGTGTGTGTGTGTGTGTGGTGTGTGTGTTGTGTGTGTGTGTGGTGTGTGTGTGTGTGTGTGTGTGTGTGTGCTGTGTGTGTGTGTGTGTGTGTGTGTGTGTGTGTGTGTGTGTGTTGTGTGTGTGTGTGTGTGAGTTGTGTGTGTGTGTGTGTGTGTGTGTGTGTGTGTGTGTGTGGTGTGTGTGTAGTGTGTGTGTGTGTGTGTGTGTGTGTGTGTGAGTGTGAGTGTGTGTGTGTGTGTGTGTGTGTGTGTGTGTGTGTGTGTGACAGAGAGAGAGGGACACTGATGCAGCGCAAGGCAGTGATGAAAGTGGGTAAGTCTGCCACTGGCAATAAAATCAGCTGTTCAACACCATGTTGCCTTGTTACCCAACCGTAAGACTGATTGCCTGTCACTCAACGTTGACCTCGATCTACTCCTACACAATTTGAATCCGTGTGCAAGTGGTGGTGATGGTTGTGTGGTGTCCTCCAAGAGCTGTACCCGGAAAGTTACTTGTTGGTTGGTTAAATTTGTTTAACGCCGAGCTGTACTGGCGGAGATGGGAAGAAGGGGGAAGATGGAGACTGCACCCAACACTCTCTGTCACCACTAGAATGACCAGAGTTCAGGGATTGTGTGAAAGTTGAGGTGGTCGTCCGGGGCTTTCCGTCCCAATGAGGCTTACGGTTTCTGTGGACGTAAAGCAACATTGAAACATGCTGCGCTTAGGCGCTGGTCACAGTTTGTCCCAAATATGTCAACCGACATCCGAGGACATGACGCTCTGCATCATCGTCACTAGAATGACTCGAACTCGAACTCGTACATTAAGATGGGCAGCGGTGTTTCAGTAACTGTGAAGGGGGAAAATCGCAAGACAGTGTTGATGATGTAGAGCTTAATGTCCTCGCGGATGTCGGGTTGACGTAATTATTAGGGACAAACTGAGACCAATGCGTCAGCATGGTTCAGTGTTGCTTTTACGTCCACAGAAACCGTAAGGCTCATTAGGACGGAAAGCCCAGAACGACCACCTCGACTTTCACACAGCTCCTGAACTCTGAAGAAACAGTGTCCACAGACCACAACTTTTGAAGAGAGGGGACAGCCGAAGCTGAAAATCGAACCTTCTGCTTACCAGGCTAACGCCTTACCGCTAGGCCAAACCGGTTCGCCGGAAAGCTAACTAATGCAGTAGTCAAGGTGAAGGAAAGATCCGAACCGTAAAGCTTCATCATTGCCGACAGCTTGCGCAACGCCGGAACTATTGCACGGACAGCCCGTCTGGTTTATAGACCAGCACTTTGGGCTGCAACAAGCAGTATGAGCACTACTGCGGGAAGCTGATTGCTGTTTAATAAACTTGTTCGCAGCTCCACTCTTTTGTGAATATCCATCCACTCAGGTCGTACAGGATAACACGACTTTGCGAGCGAGAAACATCCGCCTCTAGGCATGACCTGCCGCAACCATTAAGCTGTAATATTGTTTTTTGTTATTGTTGTTGTTGTTGCTGGTCTTTGTTTGGTGGTTTTTTGCTTGTGTGTGTGTGTGTGTGTGTGTGTGTGTGTGTGTGTGTGTGTGTGTTGTGTGTGTGTGTGTGTGTGTGTGTGTGTGTGTGTGTGTGTGTGTGTGCGCGCGCGCGCGCGTGTCTTTGTATATATATGTGAGCAAGTGCTCTTTGTACGTTTTTACAATAATCCCGCCCCGGTTATCAGATCCATGCAATTTCATTACTGTACTGTTAGTAACCCGGGAACCGGAGCAGACGACGCTTTTGTTTTGAAGCGCTGCGCGTGTTGCGTAACGCCACATGGCCTTCTCACAGCCGACCGGCAATAGCCGCCGGTGCGCGCCATTTTCAAATCTGTTTACTCCCTTAATATTTTGACCGCTTGTTTGTTTACCTACTCTTTGTTTACCTAGTCCTTTTTATGCACTAAGCCATGTGTAATATAATTTGGCATCTTAGAATGTTTATTTAGATCTTATTTAGACGCAGGATCGAGCTTAATCAGTAGCCGATGCCACTCTAGGTCCATTCTTTTTATAGCCGTCGTCTGCATGGCGCGTTCTGTTTAGTACTAGTGAATAGTAGTGAATCGTTGTTTTGACTCGATTGAAGTAATTCTGTGTCGATCAATGCTTTGTCGTATAGTATTTTGCTTAGCTGACTTCATGTTTAGTGTTTATTTTGGGTTGAAATTAACTTATTAGGTATTGTGTACTGTAGAAGCTAAGTTATATTCATAGACTACTTGGTATCACTATCAGCGCTGCTGCGACTAAAATAACGCGCCCCAGGCGAAAGTTCGCACCGATTGTTTTAGTACTAGTCTTTGAGTGTGTCTTGCTTCTCTTATAGAGCGTTGTATTGTAATTGTTATGTACCATTTTAACCGTGGGAGCGTGTTCTTTATTCTGATGTAAGTTTTATTGACAGTTATATTTTGTACTTTGTGTTAGTTGTGATTTAGTTGTACGAATCTGCTTATAGACAGGTGCAAGCGACGCTTCCCACTCTTGTTGTAAATTAAATAAGTCATGTGTGTACATTTTGTTTATATGGTTTAAAAGGTTGTAACTGTAGCTTTTATTTGATATATTTCATGTTTTAATTAGTTTAGTTATTGTTGAGGAAACTGTATTTGTGCGGGCCAAGGAAACACAATAGTCAGCCATTTTGTGGTCCAGAGGGCCGATTTCATTGTAACGATAGCGTGTGTTCCTTGCGGCCCGCGCAGTTCTCTTATCTATGCGTGCGCGTGAGGATTTTGGGGGATTTTGGGTGTGCTGAGAAAGTTGTCTGCTGCTGTAGAATAAAGCCTGTTTGCCGTC
>JABMCL010000371.1:250000-292500 GCA_018857735.1 Alviniconcha marisindica | reverse complement strand
TCATCATCTGCTATTTTGAGTTGTCGGTTACAAATTTACTGTTCCTTCGTAACCTATGACGTAACTAGTTTTGGCAGAGGCTACAGGAAGGATGTCGTAAACCGATGTATGGATACGTATTCGAAGTTCTGGTTTACGACATCCTTCCTCCAACCACTGCCATAATTGATTCCATAAGTGGTTACGACATAAGTCTCCAAAAACTGTCAGCTAACTGACAGCTTTTCATTGGTGACAACTCCAGTTTGGTTGAGTGTTGCTTTACGTCCACAGAAACCGTAGGCTTATTAGGGACGGGAGCCCAGGACGCCCACCTCGACTTTCACACAGCTCCTGAGCTCAGGACAACTCAAATTATATCAGGCCTTTATTTTAAAACCGCCCACGTTGCGTACACCAGCACGCCTTCGTTGGAGGTCCACTTACAGCTGTGAGCAGGTGGTGGTCGTTTTTATCCGCAGTAAAATGCACACCTAACGACATAGTGTTACCAAGAGTAGGCGCATTGCTGCCCCCCGAACATGGTTACACGTACGAACAAGCGACAAAAACTCAACCAAAACAAGATACGTTTTTTTCTTTCTTTCTCATTTTTTTTATTATTATCGTTTTTAACCGTTTATCTGTTGTTTAAGCGTCGTTTTGTGGCTTGACAAAGGGGATTTCCCCGATAATTTGCATATTTGTGTGTCCGTGTCAAAATTTAAAAAAAGCGTTGGTTTGAACCTGTTTGTGTTTGGATCTTGTTTTAGAAAGCTAGCAGTCATTCTGTTTCAGATTATATTTTTTACACATACTGAAGCCGAAGCGATCGCCTGTGACAAATTGGTAGGTAAGTAGGTAGTGTTGCTTAATGTCCTCAGATGTCAGTTGACATATTAGGGACAAGCTGAGACCAATGCCGAAGCATGGTTCAATATAGCTTTACGTCCACGGAAACAAGAAGGCTCGTTAGGACGGACAGCCCAGGACGGCCACCTCGACTCTCACACAGCTCCTGAACTATAATAACAAATTGGTAAGTAAACATGGTGCTTAACGTCCACAGAAACCATAAGGCTTATTAGGGACGGGCGACAAATTGGTCACAGTTTGTCCCTTATATGTCAACCGACATCCGACGACATGAAGCTCTGCTTCATCACCAGGGTGATGGTCATAGTTCAGGAGCTGTGTGAGAATCGAGGTGGCCGTCCTGGGCTGTCCGTCCTAACGAGCCTCATGGTTTCCGTGGACGTAAAGCAATATTGAACATGCCTACACATTGGTCTCGGCTTGTCCCTAATATGTCAACCGACATCCGAGGGCATTAAGCATCACCTGAAGAAGAAGAAGGGATGATGGTCATAGTTCAGGAGCTGTGTGAGAGTCGAGTTGGCCGTCCTGGGCTGTCCGTCCTAACGAGCCTTGTGGCTTCCGTGGACGTAAAGCAATATTGAACCATGCTCACGCATTGGTCACAGTTTATCCCTAATATGTCACCTGAAGAAAGGGATGATGCTGCAATTCTTGTTGCTTCAGACATCCTTCATACAAGAGACGGCCACTTGTAGTTGTGGAATTCAGTGGTGGTGCATGGTGTAGACACAGCGAGTAACAGTAGCTGTGGTTAATATAATGATAATTTGAACTACACATTTGAATCCTTGGATTATTTATTCTTCCGTTCATGTTAGCAAAAGCTTTGACTTCCTACCCACAGAATCTCTGAAGCCAGCCCTGTTGTGGTATAGAAGACGGTCTTGCCTTTCTTAAAAACAGACACACAATGAGTAAAGACAAATTTGCTGTTCTCAGGAAACAGTCATATAATTTTTAAAGACAGCCCTATTGTTCTGTGAAAGACGGTCTTACTTTTCTAGAGAAACAGACACACAATGAGTAAAGACAAACCTACTGTTCTCAGGAAACAGTCATATCATTTTCAAAGACAGCCCTATTGTTCTGTGAAAGACGGTCTTACTTTTCTAGAGAAACAGACACACAATGAGTAAAGACAAACCTACTGTTCTCAGGAAACAGTCATATCATTTTCAAAGACAGCCCTATTGTTCTGTGAAAGACGGTCTTACTTTTCTAGAGAAACAGATACACAATGAGTAAAGACAAACCTACTGTTCTCAGGAAACAGTCATATCATTTTTAAAGACAGCCCTATTGTTCTGTGAAAGACGGTCTTACTTTTCTAGAGAAACAGACACACAATGAGTAAAGACAAACCTACTGTTCTCAGGAAACAGTCATATCATTTTCAAAGACAGCGGCCCTGTTGTTCTACTGAAGACGGTCTTACTTTTCTAGTGTAACAGACATATAATGAATAAAAAAGCCCTTTTGTTCTGGGGGAAGAGTCACAGAATATATATTATTGTGGTGATGCACACCCTCTCTCTCTCTCTCTCTCTCTCTCTCTCTCTCTCTCTTCCTCTCTCTCTCTCTCTTCATATATATATATATAATAAATATTATCAGACTTATGAAGATACTTATTCATATTATATATATTATATATTATATATATATATATATTATATATATATATATATATATATATATATATATATATATATATATATATATATATATATATATATATATATATAATGATCATATCCTTCATAGTTCAGGAGTTCTGTGAGAGTCGAGGTGGCCGTCCTGGGCTGTCCGTCCTAACGAGCCTTCTGGTTTCCGTGGATGTAAAGCTATATTGAACCATGCATCGGCATTGGTCTCAGCTTGTCCCTAATATGTCAGCCGACATCCGAGGACATTAAGCAACACAACTGAGCTAATCCAGTATCCCTAGATTTTTTATGTTGATGAAGATGAGATGAAAAAAGAGAAGGAATGTCTGAATTTTCTAACCCACTGGGACTGGGCGGGGATATAAGAAATAACAGTTTTCAGCAAAGTTTGTTTACGTTCATGAAAGTATGGACAAAAACAAAATCATTGCATGAGCATTAAACAAACTAAACTTATAATAAATGCCCACAGGCATAATTAACTATAATTTATTTTGCAACAGTTCTACAGAAAGAACCACAAGCAAACAAACAAAACCTTAAACTAAGTTAGAGACAGTCTAAGAGACAATCGTACTGTTCAAGGAAAATAAACAGAACAGCACCACACACACAAAAAAAAAATAAAAAAATCGGACGATGTACTGAGCAGTTTTCCCTTCGCACTGCCCGAGTACAGATACGCTTTGTGGAATTGAACTTTTTTATGCTTTAGGATGACTTCAGAATTGTTTGTTCCGGTTCATAGACTCTTTGGCGTTACTAATCGAAATGAAAGTGCGGTCACTGACTGCCATTGTATTCATCATCTCAGAAATCAGTACTCAGCCACACCGAATACGGGACAAGACAACGCTCGCGGCTTCTACATCAATCCTGGCTAGTTACGGCCTAGAACTGGGACTCCCTGCCTAGGTGGTCGGAACTGACTGGATCAGTTTGGAATTCACAAGCCAGCTTTCGAGGCGGTGATATTGACGGTATGCATAATACCATCGGCCACAAACCTGTTTTACGCCAAAATTCGGGTGCCCTCACACTTAAGCCGGCCCTTCGCACCCTAATTACATCTGTTTACAAATCGTTCCACATCACTGCGCCGCCAAGCACCCTCTCTACAGACAGTAAGCGGCGGAGGACAAACATCCACTGACGCACCAGCGCGCATTGTCACCCGATAGAATAACACCGCTCTCAACCTTCACACACAAATCGCCTTGTGAGAGGGAGGCGTGGTTTGCTAAGCGGATTCGCCGTCAGGGGCCCCCCCTTAAGCCAATGAAGAGACGCGAGGCGTCGCGAAGAGATGAGTGATTGGCTGACGTTCAGTGGCTGCACGCGGTGGGAGGGCTTGAAGCGAGGCTCGGCAGAGTGTCGCCTTTGAGGAGAAGAGAGGTAACCGCGTACTACACCGATCAGAAAGAGCGAGTGTGTCGTCGGGAAAAGTTGGACACCGTGTGTTCTTCTCTGTCAAGTTCCGACTTCTCAGCTCTTTGACACAGGCAGCGGCCGCGATTCGGACACCGTCCTGCACGTGAATTCTACCTTTTCTCTTCGGCTTGGAACGACCATTTACTGAGTTTCACCATCCCAGCATACCTGTGAGGCGGCCGGCAGATGGTGCCATGGTGCCAACCGTTTCAAGCTGAAACTGGCTAACGGGAGATTCTGTTTGGGTTTGTAGGTGTTTCAGGGGTGCGCAAGCCATTTTGTACGGCTGACTGGCGTGGCCGACTGACTCGGTCGCTAAGTATGTCCACCCTCACAGCTCCAGCGGCGGGTCTGGCCTTGCAGACTAGCGAACACTCCGCGTTCACGCCGACCAACAGCAAAAGCAGCCCGGCGGCCTCGGAGCCTCCCCCTTCGTCTCCAGAAATGGAGGCGGACGACGTGAAGTGTCGGTCCCCCGGTGTGTCCGTGTCGCCGTGCACCGTGTTCAGCAGATCGTTCGCCGCGCATCGCTCGACTTCTTCCGGCGCCAGCACGCATCCTCCTCCTCCTCCTCCTCCTCCTCCTCCTCACTCCAGTCTCAACTCCTCGTCCGGAACCTTGTCCTCCTCCTCCCAGTCCACCCGCTCCCCGTCCCCTCCCAGCTCCCCGGAGTCCCCGAACAAGTGGAGCGAGCACCGACCGCACCGGAGGGCGAGGGGTTCGAGTCCCGAACGGCCGGGCAGCGGGAAGGAGAACGATGGCGCGGTGGCTCCGCACAACCCGGCCGGCCACAGGTTCACGTCTTTCAGCGTGGTGGACATTCTGGCCCAGCCCAGCAAAAAAAGGACGCCCCCTCCGTCGCCCTCCCCGCCACCACCACCGCCGTCCCACTCCCCCGTGACGACGGCAGCGACGACGACGGTGGTGCCGATGCGGGTGGGGTTGGGGGTCGGGGTGGGGGTGGGAATGAGCGGGGTGAACGCACTGACGGACACAAGATGGTCGGGAAACCAGAGTCAGCATGCGGGACTTCCCAACTGGTACCTCGGTGCTCCTCGCTTCTCAGCCGCAACCAGTAAGTATAACATAAAAAAAGCGAAAAACGAAAAACACAATGAAAACCTGCATGCTAGTCGCAGTTTAACCTTTAAATGCATAGTTAGTATTGGTCTTATTGTCTTTATGCGGTTGTCGTTTTTCTGTTGCTGTTGTTGTTTGTGTGTGTTTGTTTGTGTTTGTTGTTTGTGTATTTTGTTGTTGTTTTGTTGTTGTCCTTGCTGCATTCTGTGTTTGCTTAAATTGCCATTGTTTGCTATGAATCCAGGATTAATTGTTCAATTCTCTCTCTCTCTCTCTCTCTCTCTCTCTCTCTCTCTCTCTCCTCTCTCTCTCTCTCTCTCTCTCTCTCTCTCTCTCTCTCTCTCTCTCTCTCTGTTGCTTGTGAGCACAGCGGAGGCAAAAATTAAGAACTGTCAAAATTCCTGAAGTAGTAACTTTCTATCCTTCAACAGCTGCCATGAATTTTGCCTTTTTAATTGCTGCCTTTCTGGTTCTGTCGACTTCATTTTTTCTCATTCCTCTTCAGTCAAACATAAGGCGAAGGGTGTCTTGAACACTGATTCAAACTTGTCAGATTAATGATTTGTTTGGCTTACTTTTATTTTCCGCGGTATCTTTGAGAAAATGGAGGATTTCTTTTTTTTAACGTCGGGATTGTGGCTTGAATTTTGATGAAATGTAAAGTTTTCAAGCAAGGCCATTGTTAACTTGTTGGAATTCTCCGCCATTCTGATTATTCTTTTCGAGTCGTATTCGTTTTTTTAAAATTCTGTTTCACCGTTTTATACGATATAGATATACTTGGTCGACTCGGCTTCGATCGACCGATATAGGTGTGATTGTTACTTCATATGATTTACATGCTCCTCTGAACACTGCTGAAGTACAGTTTACAACCATTAGTTTAACTTTTGTGAAGGATACACTTTTGCGTCTTTTTCTCTCTCTCTCTCTCTCTCTCTCTCTCTCTCTCTCTCTCTCTCTCTCTCTCTCTCTCTCTCTCTCTCTCTCTCTCTCTCTCTTGCGCGCGCGCGCGCGCGCAAATTGTAATTCAATGGCTTTTAATTTTTTAAAAATGTTTTAGTACACATTGTTGGATTCCTGGACTTCATTTGTTTTCAGTCGATTTTACGAAATAGTGTTTGTGGTGTTGGCCCTGGTATGCAAGGCTCACGAAGTTAGAATCCAATCTCTCTCTCTCTCTCTCTCTCTCTCTCTCTCTCTCTCTCTCTCTCTCTCTCTCTCTCTCTCTCTCTCTCTCTCTCTCTCTCTCTCTCTCTCTCTCTCCAGGCTAACTCATCATTTCAGAATAGCTCTGGTATCCATTCCTGTCCATAAAAATTATAAAACGATTAAACTACAGTATGCGCAGAGTCATTATTTTGTAAAGAGCTGTGTGAGATCGGCCCAGCAAGTTATGGGTCCTTCCGTTTCTGATATCGCATGCATGCATGGTTTTGAGAGTGTGTGTGTGTGTGTGTGTGTGTGTGTGTGTGTGTGTGTGTGTGTGTGTGTGTGTGTGTGTGTGTGTGTGTCTCTCTCTCTCTCTCTCTCTCTCTCTTCTCTCTCTCTCTCTCTCTCTCTCTCTCTCTCTCTCTCTCTCTCTCTCTCTCTCTCTCTCTCTCTCAACTTACTTACTCTCTCTGCCATTTTTACTCACAAAAAGTCAATACGGAGAACAAATGTCAGTCAGCTGACCCGTATTGACGTATTATATAGTAACCACTGCAATACAGTTACTCATTACCAGGATGTGACATATTATTCCCCTATCAGGATCCTCTAACTTGGAACAGTCTCCCTTTCTCTATCCGACACCCTTCATTCAAATCACATTCAAACCCATCTACTCTCTGAAACGTTAAAACAGTACAGTTCAACGTTATTAGAACTTTTTGCGAGATGTGTCCACGGTAGTGTAGGCCTATATATCCTTGACTTTTTCTTCTTCTTTTTTCTTGTCTGAAACTGTCCATATTTGTTGTTTGTTTGTTTGCTGTTGTTTTTTGTTTGTTTTTGTGGATGTGTGTGTATCTTATTGTTTTGTGAAAGTGTGTGGGTTTGTGTTTTTGGTTTGTTTGTTTGTTTGTTTGCTGTTGTTGTTTTTGGTGGTGGTGGTGGTTTTTGGGTGTGTGTTTTTTCTGGGGGTTTTTTTGGTGTGTGTGTGTGTGTGTGTGTGTGTTGTATGTTTGGGGGAGGGGGGGGGGAGTTTTTTTGTAAAAATGTTTTAATGTAATGTATATTTGGTGTTGGATTGTAAAGTGCCTTGAGCCAAAGCAGTTGGATTAGTGCTATAGAAATATTGTCATTATCATAATCATCATTAGTGGTAGCAATATGTTCAAGCCTGCACTTCCGCAAGACAAATTCTGGACTAGAATTATGCGAAATCTCGTGATATGTAAGCCACACATACTTGGTTTAAACAAAATTTTATTCATTCATCGTAATCATAAGCTCAACAAATAAGTACAGGAAACACAAAAGCAATATGCTTATTTGAGTGTTACCTATAGATAAAATGATATCACACAGACATTTACGATGGCAAGATGGCAAATTGTTGTCAAAACGTCAGAGGCAACAAAACCAACAAAGACCAAAATGACAACAAAAAACAAACAAACAAACACATACTTAAGTATAAAGTTAAGTATAATACGCAGAACTACTCTGACCAACCACTTGAAATTTAACAGAGGCCACACTCAAGACTTCAACATAAACTCTGGGTGCTGCTGTTTTCAGTTATGTCATATCTAAAGTCAGTTCCACGGTGCACACTTTAATTTACAGATCATTTGACACAGGTGATATTGTTTTATTCTGTTTAAGCAGAAATGCACATTACGTTTTGAGTATGTTAAAATGATGTACCGTTCCTTCTTCTTTTTATTTAAAGTCTTTTCACGTAAGTGATATTAGACTAATCTTACAATTATCATGATAACAACATGTAGCAGCAAGTTGCACCAATAGAAATGTATGTTAAAAAACAAAACAAAACTAATTAACTATATTTGCGGTTAACAACCAGCCATCCATAGTGATGTACCGTCATCTCGAAAAGTTGCCGTTTGCTAGTCATTTATCTTTGTAGATCAGATTAAGAATTATTATGTTTCTCTACTAGCTTGTATTTGTTATTTTTTAAGTGGCTGTGATGCGTGTGTTTGTGTTTGTGTGTGTGTGTGTGTGAGGGGGGGGGGGGGGGGTACTTATTTATTTCCTTATGTGTTGTTGGGTTGCTTTTTCCAACACTTCTATCATTAAAATTTAATTAATTTCTTTTGTATTCCTAACCTGGTCAAAGGCGTAACAGTGTGCGTGCATAGGTTTAAAAAAAAAATCTTCTAAGACTATATATTTCGGGTTTACTTTACCTACTTTTTTTACTTTTTTAATAATCAAGCGGTTCGAATCCGCTTCGGCTCTCCTTTCTCTTCAAAAGTTGTGGTCTGTGGACACTGTCTTGGTAACTTTGTCCCTCACAATTAATCAAACATTAAAACTGCTCTCATCGCTGTCCATCTTAATGCAGGAGTCATTCTGGTAGTGTAGCGATAGGTATATAATCTCCCTCTCCCACCCCACCCCTCCCCCCCCACCCCATACCCTCCCACCCCCTTCTTCCCGTTCCAAATAAGCCTTATGGTTTCTGTGGACGTTAAGCACCGTGTTTACTTACATCCCAGCGTCGGCTTACCTGTCTGTGAGCCGATTTGGCCCAGCGGTAAGACGTTAGGCTGGTAAGCGGACGTCTTCGGTTCGAGTACCGGCTTCGGCAGACCTTTCTTTTCAAAACTTGTGGTTTATGGACCTGTCTTTTGACTTTTGCCTCTCACAGTTAATACAATATTAAAATGTCTCTTATTGCTAATCATCTTAAAATCTGAAACAAGAATGACTGCCAGCGTTCTAAAACAAGATCCAAATACATAAAAGGTTCAAAAGAACGCTGTTTATTAGGCCAAAACACAACATGCGAATTTTCGGGGTAATCCCCTTTATCAGGCTACAAAACGATTGTTTTGAATCACAGTGGTTCTTCCAAGCACTGTACAAGACAAAAACAGATAAGTGGTTTAGCTCTCCGTCTCAATTTTCACCGTTTAAGTGTTGTTGGGGTGTCGTTTTGTAGCATTGTGTTTTGTCGTAATAAATAGCGTTCTTTTGAACCTTTTGTGTGTTTGGAGCTAACCATCTTAATTCCGGAGGTGACACTGCAGCGTTAGGAATAGCAACCCTTCCCCTCCCCACAATAAGCCTTAGTCCCCACCAACACCTCTCCGGAGACGACTCTGCCTTAAACAGGCCAAAACGAGGCAGCATCAAATCGCAGTTAAATGACTCATTCACATTTCCTGAAACGCATCACTGTACGCAAGGGGAAAATTTGGAAATAATTATTAAAGTGGAGCGAGCTCAAGAGAGTGAACCTTCCACAGCTCTGGCTTTTCATCAGAGAGACCATCCGAGCTGTTTTCTTCATAGATATAGTTCCATTCATCTACAATTAAGGTTCTGTGGAACAGGCCAGTGTTGACGTCACGGATGTGGATTATATCTCCACATCCGTGACGTCAACACTGGCCTGCTCCACAGAACCTTAATTCTAGATGAATGGAACTATATCTCTCAAGAACAGAGCTTTGCACTGGCCAGAATTGTGAGCCGGTTTGGCCTAGCGGTAAGGCGTTGGGCTGGTAAGCAGAGGGACCTCGGTTCGAATCCGCCTCGACTCTCCGTTCTCTCCAAAAGCTGTGGTCTGTGGACACTGTCTTGTGACTTTGTCCCTCACAGTTAATGAAACATTAAAATGGCTCTCATCGCTGCCCGTCTTAATGCAGGAGTCATTCTGGTGATGACAGTGTAGCGATAGAAATATAATCTCCCTCTTCCCCCACCTCCATACCCCTTTCTCCCCTTCTCCCCGTCCCTAATAAGCCTTGTAGTTTCTATGGACGTTAAGCACCATGTTTACTTACTTACCTGGCCAAAATTATCAAGGGCACGCTTTTAAATCTCACGTTTTAAACTATATTAAAGCAAGGAGTATGCAAGTCAGACTAGCATGCTTCGTGTGCTGGCAGGAATTATAAATGTTTAATTGCTAACTCATTCAACCCCATATTGCCGAATCATCTTAAAACGTAATATAAGATGTAACGTTAGCAGTGCGTCATGCGTTAACCAGTGATTTGATGAGTTATTATTATTATTGATCGCTTTTATATAGCGCTATTCTCCGCTCTCGAGCAGACTCACTGCGCTCGCATGTGATTCTGCGTAAGTGAATAGCTTTTTATAGCGCGTTTTTTGAATATCCACCGATGTGGTGTACTTACAGCGCTGGCGTTCTGTGTACACCATACAACCATGCACCATGTCACTTCATGCAAAGCAACATATGTGTTTGATAAATATGACCTTCGGGGTCGATTGGGCGTTGAATAACAAAGAACCAATCAATCTGTAATTATCTGGGGTTTTGTTGTTGTTGTTTTTTGTGTGTGTGTGTGTGTGTGTGTGTGTGTGTGTGTGTGTGTGTGTGTGTGTGTGTGTGTGTGTGTGTGTGTGTGTGTGTGTGTGTGTGTGTGTGTGCGTGCGTGCGTGTGTGTATGTATGCGTATGTGTGTTGTTTGTTTGTTTGTTTGTTTGTTTGTTTTTTCAAACATAACTGTTTTACACATGTATGTTTATATGTCACATGAACTTGTGTTCTGTGTCAATTTATTTATCGGAGTTTCGCCTTTGTATAACCTTCGTGGTCGACTGGTGTTAAAAAGCAAGAAGCATTCAGTCTGTAATTTTTATCCTTTGATTTCTTTTTTATCAAAAATATTTTTTTACACATGATTTTATCTGTGTGTCACATGAATTCGTGTATAATTTATGCCTCAGTAATGTCGTGAACTCACTGGCTGTTTTACAAAGGAATTTCTGGAAATCCCAGAAAACGTCCAGTATCTACACATTATGTAGACAGAAGATAGATCGAAGTGTAGGGGGGAAAAAAAGAGCTAGCAATTGACTCTAGATACAAAATATCTAGGTCTGGAAGACTTGAAACCAGAGTGAGATCGGAGGGGAAATTATGTGCAAATATTAAAAGTGTACTCCGTTATAGAACAGATCTAAGGAATACTCCCCAGTGCGACGACACACAAGGAAACAATAGCATACAAGCGCTTTCGACAAAAAAAAACAATGTCTTCTTCGGGTGCAAGAAGACAGATAGACAACAAAAGAAGAAGGAAGCAAAGAAGAGGACAGACAGGAAGGAGCTGAGGTTTAAAAAAAATTTTAAATAAATAAATAATTAAGAGTTAAGAATGAATACATACATTAAATATGACGTCAACAAAATGACGATAATATACTCCCTTCATAAAGAACCTATTGAGTGCAGCAACCCAGCCGCCCCCTCTCTGGAGTTGAATCAAATATGTGTGTGTGTGTGTGTGTGTGTGTGTGTGTGTGTGTGTGTGTGTGTGTGTGTGTGTGTGTGTGTGTGTTTGTGTGTGTGTGTGTGTGTGTGTGTGTGTGTGTGTGTGTGTGTGTGTGTGTGTGTGTTGTGTGTGTGTGTGTGTGTGTGTGTGTGTGCGTGTGTATGTGTGTGTGTGTGTGTGTAGAGTGTGTGTGTGTGTGTGTGTGTGTGTGGTGTGAGCGCGTGCGTGCGTGCGTATGGTTTGCTGCCGCAGATGTTCTGCCACTATAGCGCCATAAATCTGTACGATGCTTGTGACAGGGTACCGGCACGTATTGACGCCATGAGTATTCGCATCGGCAGAAAAGTTGAGTAACGTCACCCTTTGTCTAGTCCTCACTGTCAGCCATGCTGACAGCGGTCATATGAGAACACTGTGTTCAGCGGGTTGTTCCAAACCGTGCATCGCTCGCTGTCCTAGACGACGAATCACTCCAGTCTCATCTGCCAGTACGATCGAGGATCTTCCAGGTCGAATCAGACGACGAGCTTGATCACTTTCCAGCTGTGCATATCTGTACATTTAAATGGCCTATGTCATGTTCCATATTATTTAAGTGTAGAAAGGGAGGAGAAGGGGGGTGGGGGGGGGGGGGGGATACGAGGAACTAAATGTTGAGGCATTATTTTAAGTTTGAAAAAAACACCTTAAACAAAGTAAATCCGGGAAAGAAAGCAAAAAGTGAGGGGGTGGGGGGGGGGGGGGGGGAAGGAGGGAATGGTATCTGCTCCCTTCATAAAGAGACTGTCGGGTACGTCAGTCTCTCAGAGTTCAGGAGCTGTGTGAAAGTCGAGGTGGCCGTCCTGGGCTCCCCGTCCTAACGAGCCTTACGGTTTCTGTGGACGTAAAGCAACACTGAACCGTGCTGCGCGTAGGCACTGGTCACAGTTTGTCCCTAATATGTCAACCGACATCCGAGGACATGAAGTTCTACATCACCATCAACATCAGTCTCTTCCCGCAGCCGAATCCGAGTTTCTTCCCCCAATGCTAAACAGAGAGCAGCGGGGTAATCAGAACTCTAATCCTGGTGAGGAGCATTATTCTGTTGGTTGCCTAGGCCAGACACGTGTTTTGTTACCTGAGTAGCTCATCAGTGACCACTGACACATAATGGTGCGAGGATATCAGCTCAATGCTACCGATGATGATGATGATGTGGGGTTTAATGTCCTCAGATGTCGGGTTGACATATTAGGGGCAAAAGTACCGTTTACCGAAGGAAAACTACCGAGTAATAAAGGCGGGAGAGAGAGAGGGAGGGAGGGAGGGGGGAGAGAGAGAGAGAGAGAGAGAGAGAGAGAGAGAGCGTATAACAACAGTCCAAGCATGTCCTGGTTTAAAAAACTTTTATTCCAAATTTTCGCCTATGAGGGCTTTGTCAAGGCCTGCCCGTTCGACTGGATTCCTACTATATAATTATATATATACGTGCTTTTACGAAAGCCTTCTGGAGAAGGGAAGCTACTGAAGAGTCCTAACGGTCAGCGACATCAATTAGCAGTTAACTGACATTAACGTTACCAAGGCAAACATCAAAAATGAGGCGACATAGGAGCCTGAGTACATGAGAGGTACTTGTACAACAAGTAAGAAAACAACAAAAAGAAAACAAAAAGAGGAGAAATGTGTGCTGTGGTTGCTGGATCAATACGGGGTAGGTCGGGGACAGTCATATGCGAAAAGCCTTAAAAAATTTTAAATTCTTTTCTTTCTTTTTTTCTTTTTCTTTTAAATTTATTATTTATTATTTTGATTTAGTTATATCATCCTATCATCAGCTATCGTCATGGCCATGAACTTTAGTAGTAGTAGTAGTAGTAGCAGTAGTAGTAGTAGCAGTAGTAGTAGCAGTAGTAGTAGTAGTAGTAGTAGTAGTAGTAGGAAGAGGAGGAGCAGCAGCAGCAGCAGCAGTAGCAGTAGTAGAAGTAATAGTAGCAGTAGGAGGAGGAGGATAAGTAGTGGTAGTTATAGTAGTATCGTTATTAATATAGCCAGTTTCCCCCTCAGTAGCATTTTATAGTTTCTCTATCGTCGGCGTCGTTGAAGCACTGGCGCATCACACATACATTATGGCTGTCACATCAGTGTGTAAAATCCTTTTTTTCTTTTTCTTCTCCTTCTTCTTTCTTCTTCTTCTTCTTCTTCTTCTTCTTCTTCTTCTTCTTCTTCTTCTTCTTCTTCTTCTTCTTCTTTGTTCTTTGTGTGTGTGTTGTGTGTTGTGTTGTGTGTGTGTGTGTGCGTGTGTGTGTGTTGTTGTGTGTGTGTGTGTGTGTGTGTGTGTGTGTGTGTGTGTGGTGTGTGTGTGTGGAGAGAGAGAGAGAGAGAGTGTGTGTGAGAGAGAGAGAGAGTGTGTGTGTGCGCGTGTGTGAGTGTGTGTTTTATTATGATTATTATTATGATTATTGTTGTTATTATTGTAGGGCTCAACGTCCCCAGGGACAGGGGACGGGGAGTTGGTGGGTGGCGGTGGGGGCGGTGGGGGGGGGGGGGGGGGGGGTCATATCGGGTACAGGCCTATGAATAGCTCGTCCAGGCGCCCCGAAATCCTCTTTCAACAGCTGTGCGGAACAAAGTCACAGAGTCCGGAAAATCAGTTGTTGAAACCTGAAGCAAAAGACAGTCTGTTTTAATGTTAGAGGTTCGCGCATTGATAATCATTAAAAATAACAAAAATTTGTAAATCGCTTACCCCACGGCTCAAAGCGCTGATTAAACATAATATAACACACAACGTACGTCGAGATGGAGAATGTTATCAGCAATTTAACAAAAGCCAACACATAATGTACACATCAACAAGGATTCAAGCATAACTAGGTGTAAGTGTAAGATGCACACACACGCACGCACGCACGCACGCACGCACGCACGCACGCACGCACGCACGCACACGCACACACACACACACACACACACACACACACACACACACACACACACACACACACACACACACACACACACACATTGTACAGACTGATGGGGGTGAAGGACACATAATTATTTAATTGTTATTATTCTTATTATGTCTGACAGTGTATATTCATACCGGTTCATGTATTATGTATGAAATCCTACGTTTAGTCATAGTGTACGACAAACCTAGTTAAAACTAGTTGTACGTGTATACTATGCGGCATGAAATACTGTCAAAATTTTGTTTCCATAATACAGTGTGTATCATGTATTTAAAAAAATCCATAATATCCGCCATTAGGCGTTTGAAGTGTATCGATAAAATAGTCTGAAACAGAATGAGGCATAGAAAGCTGTATAGAATCGCTGTTTATTAGGACAAGACAAAACCAGCCAATTTTCGGGGTAATCCCCTTTGCTGAGCTACAAAACCACACTGAAACAATAGCTAAACGGTTCACAACATCTAAACGGCTTAAGTGTCGTTTTGTAGCTTGACAAAGGGGATTACCCCGAAAATTTCCTGGTTTTAGCTTGTCCTATTAAACAGCGCTCTTTTGAACCTTGTATGTGTTTGGATCTTGTTTTAGTCATCTTGTTTATGTTGGAGCTAGTAGTCATTCTTGTATTAGGAGATTTTTTTCTTCTGATTAATGCCAATGTCTGTTTACTGATGATTAGCGGAAATCCAAAGCCAATACCCTGAATTTAAACACAAGATTATCAACGAAATCTTGTAATCTGTTTTCCATGTTTCTTTTGTATTCATTTGTTGTTGTTGTTGTTGTTGTTGTTGTTGTTGTTGTTGTTGTTGTTGTTATTGTTGTTGTTTTTTCTTTTCTTTTCTTTTCTTTTTTCTTTTCTTTCTTTCTGAATGTGTTCTCTCTGTCTCTGTCTCTCTGTCTGTCTCTCTGTCTCTGTCTCTGTCTCTGTCTCTGTCTCTCTGTCTCTCTGTCTCTCTCTCTCTCTCTCTCTCTCTCTCTCTCTCTCTCTCTCTCTCTCTCTCTCTCTCTCTCTCTCTCTCTCTCTCTCTCTCTCTCTCGCTCTCTCGCTCTTGTTTGCTTCTAAAAAAATTCATTGTGCATGTAGTATTCACGAAAATAATAGACATATTATTCTCTGTATATGTTACTTTTATATGATTTGCTGGTAACAAGAAGGAAGAGAAACTGACTATAAAATTCGATTATACTAAAAAAACAGCTTGAGAAGGACTTCTTAAGGTTGGCCGGATGTTTGCATATCATCATTATCATTATTATTATAACTTACAGTTTTTTAGTTTGTGTTTTTGTGTTTGTTTGTGTGTGTGTGTTGTGTGTGTGTGTGTGTGTGTGTGTGTGTGTGTGTGTGTGTGTGTGTGTGTGTGTGTGTGTGTGTGTGTGTGTGTGTGTGTGTTATGTTGCTATGAGTTTGGGTTCACTAGAGAACAGCGCTATGCAAAAGTTATCTATTATAATTATTATTATTATTTATTAATATTGCTATTGCTGCTGCTGTTTTTGTTTTTGTGTTGTTGATGGTGTGTGTGGCGGGGTGTGGGGGGGGGGGGAGAGGAAGGTTGCTGCTGTTGCTACTGCTTCTGCTGTTGCTGCTATCGTCATTTCTCTTCTTTTTTATTCTTCTCCTCCTCTCTCTCTCTCTTTTTTGTTGTTGTGTGTGTGTGTGTGTGTGTGTGTGTGTGTGTGTGTGTGTGTGTGTTAGTCTTGGGTGCAAAACCTGCTTTTGTTGCCGCCATGAACATTTTCCTAGCCAGCACCATTGAAATACTTTTTGCTGCTGATGGTGTGGTGTTCAAAATTAATTCACTCACTTGACATGCCTGTTGATGAATACAACGATTAGGAATGCAGTAATATTTTTTTCTAACATTTAATGAAACTGGCGATTAGGTGTAACGTTATGCCACTTGTGAATTCATTCTAACAAATCATTCATATGTGCACACACACACACACACACACACACACACACACACACACACACACACACACACACACACACACACACACACACACACACAACACACACAGGCGCGCGCGCGCCGCGCACACACATACACACTACACACACACACACACACACACACACCACACACACACACACAACACACACACACACACACACATCACACCACACACACACACACACATACACACAACACACACACACACACACACACACACACACACACACACACACACACATACACGCACGCACGCACGCACGCACACACACACACACACACACACACACACCACACACACACACACACACACACCACACACACACACCACACACACACGCACGCACCACACGCACGCACGCCACGCACGCACGCACGCACGCACCACCACAACACACACACACACACACACACACACACCACCACCAACACACACCCACACACACACACACCACACACACACACACACACACACACACACACACACACACACAAAGGTTTGACCCTCTGAGTCACCTGAAAAGGCCTGGTCGTTTAGTTGAGTACTGTTTGTAATAACGGGGAAAAGAAAACTAAGAAAGAACGACAGTATTGCAGTTTAAATCAAACGAAGCTGCAGCAACATATTGTGGCTATACCACCATTTATGACAGCACAGTTGTCAGTAATTGAACGCGTTTGTTGCATTGTTTATATAACTCCGCAATGAAATTGTATGCGTATAACACCGCTATTAATTTGTCGTGTTATTAGTTTTGAGCTTTGTACCTTAATGGCTGGGAACGACAGAAGCGTGCAATGGTTGACGAAACCGAACCGATTCAGTAGCACAGTTATGCATCCTGTGATTACAATGGAACATTGTGCTGCGTTTTTTTCTCTCTTTTTTTCAGTTTTTTTTGTGCACATGTTGCATCTGCCTCAACCAATGCCAGTTACAATTAGGTCCACAAATGAACATCTGCTGTATACTAACTAGCTCATGGGTTATCGTCCTGGACGTAGGCAGATTGTTTCTTCTTCAAAAGGGTCGGTTAACTGCCTATCATGTTACAGCCTACGCGTAAAAATTGCCTATTGTTTATAGTTTTTATGTTCTGCACAGAAACGATGTTTTTTAATTATTTGTTGCTGTACTCTTCGTATGTTTGTTTGTTCTCTGGATCCCGTAGCTACAAGCCTAGAGGACAGACGAAATGACATTAATGAGATTAACGATGTGTTTTACGACGTACGATGCATTAGGAACGCCTAGATCGTAAATGGAAACGCACGTATTTATATTTGCGTGTATAAATGCCAGAAAGTAATGATGAAAGAATCCATGCATAGCCTGTGTGACAACAAAGAGAAAGACCCCCTCTCTCTCTCTCTCTCTCTCTCTCTCTCTCTCTCTCTCTCTCTCTCTCTCTCTCTCTCCTCTCCTCTCTCTCTCCTCTTCTCTCTCTGTGTACAACCATGCGGCAGCGCGACGCACACCACTCTCGAAAGCCGCGTTGTCTATGCGCATGCGTCGCCAATGATTGGTCTTACATCCTTACTCTCAGTGTCCAAACTTATCATTAATTTGCCAACCACTTCCAATCTACCTTGCACACACAGCACACGAGGCCACACACCACACACACACACACTACCACACCAGACACACACACATCGTACAACACTACACACACACACACACACACACCACACACACACATGAAACAGCATGAATATATTTACGCAGTTTTTTTGCGGAAGTTTAGGGTTTACTGAGTAGCTGATACTTATTGCAATGCATACATCATCACAAACATTTACAGCAATCACGTGTGTGTGTGTGTGTGTGTGTGTGCGTGTGTGCGTGCGTGCGTGGGTGCGTGCGTGCGTGCGTGCGTGCGTGCGTGTGTGTGTGTGCGTGCGTGTGTGTGCGTGTGAGAGAGAGAGAGAGTGAGGGTGTGTGTGTGTGTGTGTGTGTGTGTGTGTGTGTGTGTGTGTGTGTGTGTGTGTGTGTGTGTGTGTGTGTGTGTGTGTGTGTGTGTGTGTGATTACAGTTGAAGATTGTTCAGATGAAATTTTGCTACTTCTGAATTTGTTATCATTGTTATCCCCAGGCCCAGCAACCGCGATGAGATACCGTGGACACAGAAATTAAGACCCTCGTGGCTGACAGTAATCCTGACATGGATCTCTCGATACAAGAAACCGCTTGTTTAAAATCCCAACGTTCTAGCTAGAGACAATAATATGCTAATCATGGTCATGTGAGTAGCTTCTGAAGGAGCGAGAGTAAGTGCTTGTAGGGATGCTTCTGAGGGAGCGAGAGTAAGTGCTTGTAGGGATGCTTCTGAGGGAGCGAGAGTAAGTGCTTGTAGGGATGCCTCTGAGGGAGCGAGAGTAAGTGCTTGTAGGGATGCTTCTGAGGGAGCGAGAGTAACTGCTTGTAGGGATGCTTCTGAGGGAGCGAGAGTAAGTGCTTGTAGGGATGTACCACAGAATTATGCCCTCTCGCTCCAGTCTCAGTTTCCAGGAGCGACAGTGCTAACAGTGAAGTGTTTAAGATCTCCAAGCGTTAACGCATGGTACCGTACAGTATCTGCACTCTCGCTCCCTCTCCCAGCTTCAGAACAGACAGTAGGCCCATTTCTCTGTCTCTGTCTGTCTGTCAGTGTGTGTGTGTGTGTGTGTGTGTGTGTGTGTGTGTGTGTGTGTGTGTGTGTTTTGTGGTTTTCTCTTCTTTTCTGCTTTTTCTCTGCTCTCTCTTCTCTTCGTCTCTCCTCTCTCTCTCTCTCTCTCTCTCTCTCTCTCTCTCTCTCTCTCTCTCTCTCTTCTCTCTCTCTCTCTCTTTCTTCTCTCTCCCCTCTCTCTTCTCTTCTGTCTTTCTGTCTCTGTCTCTTCTGTTCGTCTCCGTCTCTCTCTGTCTTCTGTCTCTCTGTCTTTCGTGGCTTCTTCTTCTTCTCTCTCTCTCTCTTCTCTCTCTCTCTCTCTCTTTCTTCTTCTCTCTCTCCTCTCTCTCCTCTCTCCTCCTCTCTCTCTCTTCCTCCTTCCTGTCTCTCCCCTTTCTCTATCTCTCTCTCTCCTCTCCCCTTCTCCCTCCCCCCATCCCCATCTCAGTTCACTGAGCAGACACAGGAGGCCCACTTTAACGAAGTGTCTCCCATCCCCAGCTTGCAAAGCTGGGATGCGCAGTTGGCGCGGCAAGATGCAGGTCCTGATAACTCTTTTGCCTGTCCACCTGTTCCTCAATTTGTCTTTTGGCCCCTCATAAACCGCAGTCTCCAGCGATCCCCTCCAGATACGAGCAATTATCCCATGCAGACCAGCGTTATCTCGGTGTATCCGCCGTTTTACTGCCGCTCTGCGTATCTTCGGAAGGAATGCACACAGATACACACACATCCTCTCCTCGATACACACAGGCCCGAGAGAGAGAGAGAGAGAGAGAGAGAGAGAGAGAGAGAGAGAGAGAGAGAGAGAGAGAGAGAGAGAGAGAGAGAATTAGACAGACAGACAGAGACAGACAGACAGACAGACAGAGACAGACAGAGAGGGAGAGAGAGAGAGGCTAGTGAGGAGCGTTCATAAAAATAAACACGGCGTTTTCGGTTGAGTTCAGAGAGAGAGAGAACTCGAACTCGAACTCGAAAACTTTATTTTCCAAGAGGGAGAGCGAGAAGCTAGTGAGGAGCGTTCATAAAAATAAACACGGCGTTTTCTTGAATTCAGTGAGAGAGAGAGAGAGAGAGAGAGAGAAGAGAGAGAGAGAGAGAGAGAGATGAACTCGAACTCGAAAACTTTATTTTCCAAAGAGGGAGAGCGTAAAAAAGGCTAGTAGAGGAGAGCTCGATAAAAATAAACGGGGCAAAAACAGGCGTTTTCGGTTGATTCAGGAGAGAGAGAGAGAGAGAGAGAGAGAGAGAGAGAGAGAGAGAGAGAGAGACTGAGAGAGAGAGAGAGGAGCTTGGCTAAAACGGTTTCTGTCAAGAGAGAGAGGAGAGAGGCTAGTGAGAGCGTTCATAAAATAAACACGGCTTTCGGTGTTCAGAGAGAGAGGAGAGGGCTAGTGAAGATTCATAAAAATAAAACGGGTTGAGGAGTTCAGAGAGAGAGAGAGAGAAGAGAGAGAGAGAGAGAGAGAGAGAGAGAGAGAGAGAGAGAGAGAGAGAGAGGTTAGTGAAGAGCGTTCATAAAAATAAACACGGCGTTTTCGGTTGAGTTCAGAGAGAAGAGAGAGAGGCTAGTGAAGAGCGTTCATAAAAATAAACACGGCGTTTTCGGTTGAGTTCACAGAGAGAGAAAAGAGGCTAGTGAAGAGCGTTCATAAAATAAACACGGCGTTTTCGGTTGAATTCAAAAAAGAGAGAGAGAAAGGGGTAGTGAAGAGCGTTCATAAAAATAAACACGGCGTTTTCGGTTGAGTTCAAGAGAGAGAGGCTAGTGAAGAGCGTTCATAAAAATAAACACGGCGTTTTCGGTTGAGTTCAAGAGAGAGAGAGAGGCTAGTGAAGAGCGTTCATAAAAATAAACACGGCGTTTTCGGTTGAGTTCGAGAGAGAGAGAGAGAGAGGCTAGTGAAGAGCGTTCATAAAAAATAAACACGGCGTTTTCGGTTGAGTTCAGTGTCGCTCTAGGTCCACAGATACCGTACGGACCGTTAGGGACGGGGAGCTCAGGACGGCCACCTCCACTTTCCGACACAGTGCTGATGATGATGAAGTGATGCTTTATGTCCTCAGATGTCAGTTGACATATTAGGGACAAGTTGTGACCAATGCCGAAGCACGGTGCAATAAATCTTTACGTCCACGGAAACCAGAAGGCTCGTTAGGACGGACAGTCCAGGACGTCCACCTCGACTCTCACACAGCTCCTGAACCATGACACAGTGCCTGAGCTCTCACGGTGTTACAGCACCTCAACCCGTTATGTACCGTTTGAAATGAAGCCAGTCGCATGTGAGCCTGTTTGGCCAAGCGGTAAGGCGTTAGGCTGTAAGCAAATATACCTCAGTTCGAATCCGCTTCGGCTCTCCTTTCTCTTCAAAAGTTGCGGTCTGTGGACACTGTCTTGTGACTTTGTCCCTCACAGTTATTAATGAAACATTAAAACGGCTCTCATCGCTGCCCATCTTAATGCAGGAGTCATTCTGGAGGTGACAGTGTAGGGATAGGTATATAATCACCCTCTTCCCCCACCTCCATACTCCTTTCCACCCCCTTTCCACCACCCCTCCCCCTCTTCTCCCCGTCCCAGTAGTGTGTGTGTGTGTGTGTGTGTGTGTGTGTGTGTGTGTGTGTGTGTGTGTGTGTGTGTGTGTGTGTGTGTGTGTGTGTGTGTGTGTGTGTGTGTGTGTGTGTGTGTGTGTGTGTGTGTGTTGTGTGGGTGTGTGTGTTGTATGTGTGTGTGTGTGTGTGGGTGGGTGTGATGAAATGAGTATATCCTTATGTCTTTGTAAGCTCTCTGGGCTCTTACGAAATGGGGCGCCGTAAATAACTCTATTATTATCACGATAAGCCTTATGGTCTCAGTGAGACGTTGAGCACCATGTTTACCGTTGGTGAGTCGCCGTCGCCGTGTTAAGTAAAGAGGGGATGTGTCCGTTGTGTGGGGACTCAGATTCATTCGTTTGTCAGGTCTGTTCAACGCCGAGTTGTCTCCGGAAGGGTACTTGAAGGAACCGAGAACCCAGGGGATGGGGGCCGGAAGGAGGTGGGGATGGGGGCTATTTCTAAGCGGTAGATACAGATTGGGGTGCCAATCAGTAGGCCTATTGATGCGGTAGGTACAGGTTGGGGTGCCAACCAGTAGGCCTATTGATGCGGTAGGTACAGGTTGGGGTGCCGACCAGTATTGATGCGGTAGATACAGGCTGGGGTGGCAACCAGTATTGATGCGGTAGGTACAGGTTTGGGTGTTATTCTGAATTGATGTGGTAGGTGCAGGTTGGGTTGCCAACCAGTATTGATGCAGTAGGCATAGGTTTGGGTGTTATTCAGTATTGATGTAGTAGGTACAGGTTGGGGTGTTATCCTAAATAGATGCGGTAGGTACAAGGTTAAGGTGTCGTCCAGTATTGATGCGGTAGGTACAAGGTTAAGGTCTTATCCAGTATTGATGCGGTAGGTATAAGGTTAAGGTGTTATACAGTACTGATGCGGTAGGCACACGTTGGGTTTTTGTCCAGTATTGATGCGGTAGGTACAAGTTTGGGTGTCAACCTCTATTGATGCGGTAGGTACATGTTGGGGTGTTATTAAGTATTGATGCGGTAGGTACAGGTTTGGGTGTCAACCTCTATTGATGCGGTAGGTACATGTTGGGGTGTTATTCAGTATTGATGCGGTAGGTACAAGTTTGGGTGTCAACCTCTATTGATGCGGTAGGTACATGTTGGGGTGTTATTCAGTACTGATGCGGTAGGTACAGGTTTGGGTGTCAGCTTCTATTGATGCGGTAGGTACAGGTTGGGGTGTTATTCAGTACTGATGCGGTAGGTACAGGTTTGGGTGTCAGCTTCTATTGATGCGGTAGGTACAGGTTGGGGGTATTATCCAGTATTGATGCTGTAGGTACAGGTTGGGGTGTCAGCCAGCATTAATGTGGTAGGTACAGGTTGGGGTGTCAACCAGTATTAATGCAGCAGGTACAAGGTTGGGGTGTTATCCAGTACTGATGCGGTAGGTACAAGGTTGGTGTGGTATCCAGTATTGGTGCGGCAGGTACAAGGTTAGGGTGTTATATGCGGTAGGTACAGGGTTAGGGTAGCTGGTCTGGACGCCGAGGTACAGGTCGGGCCATCACCCATTCTGGATATGTAGGTAGAGTACGTATCATCCAGTCTCCACCAGATCTGCAGGTCCTGGCTGCCATAAGTTGTAAATCTGTCGTTGAGAGCCAGTTCTGTACTCCCTTCTCGCCCTCTTATCAACAAATCCTCCCCGAACTGTTGGTGAATAGGGGAGTGGTGATGAGACAGAGAGGTGGAGTAGGGTGGCTGGGTGGGGCGGGGGTGGGTGGAGAAAGCGCGTGACCTTTTTGTTCTCGCCCTGCTGTGTGTGTGTGTGTGTGTGTGTGTGTGTGTGTGTGTGTGTGTGTGTGTGTGTGTGTGTGTGTGTGTGTGTGTGTGTGTGTGTGTGTGTGTGTGATCCCAGTAAAACAGCAACAATTAACGACGCATATTCGAGCCAAAAACAATGAAACAACTTTAACAACTACAATCGTAAACCGTTTTAATTTCAACCAAATAAAGGCTAGAGCTCGTTAAAAAAAATTGCCAAATCGCTGCTTGTGTCCATGGTCGCTTTTCTGAATGTCTTTCATGTTTTTCATTTGTCTCTCTGCAGGCCTGTGCTTGGCAAAAAGAAAAAAAGAAAAAAAAAAGCCTCATGTCTGCAAGCTGGCATTTCAAACTGTCTAGCATTAGCAGGCTCATCTGCGCCAATGCTTAGCCATCGGATGGAATCAGTTTTATGAAACTTTAATTATTTCACGTATTTAACGCTGGCAAAACTAATATTGACCACTCCCCCACCCCCCACCCCCCCCCCCCCCCCCCCCCCCCCCCCCCCCCCCCCCACCCCGCGCCGCACTCCACGCACGTGCTTCGCTTGTCGTTCGTGCGATGCACGTACGAGAAAACTGACCACACGTTCAATGGAGCCAGACCACTGAATACGTATTCGATCTCCAACGGTTTTGAGAAAATATATGTCCATGAAGGCTTGAACGTCTGTACATTGCTTCAAAAGATCCAAACACATAAAAGGTTTTTAAAAAAAAATATATATCTTTTATTTTAATCCGTTATTTATTCAGACAAAAACGCAGTCTGCAAATTTTCGGGGTAATCCTCTTTGTCAAGCGACAAAACTACACTTAAACAACACTTAAACGGTGAAAAACGATGAAAAATGAGATGAAAAGCTAAATCACTTATGTGTTTTGGGTTGAGTTATGGTGTTTTCTGTCCAGTGCTTGGAAGAATATTGGCATGAAAATGACGTGTAATAGGTGTGATGTAATGAATATTATGTGACGTAAAACTCAAACGGCACCGAAGAGTGACTGACAAAAAAAAAGGTGAGGGAGGGGTCATTCTTGTTTCAGATTTTTATTGTTTCAAAAGGTGGCTTTTTTCTTTTTTCTTTTCTTTTTTCTTTAAAAAAATATTTTTTAGCTCGTATGTATTTACTGAAGACACACGGCTATAGCTCGAGCAGTAGGAATGAAAGTTTTCAAGAGCTTCTCCATGCCATATCCGCGGTCAGGACATTTAATAATCTGGTGGTGCACGAACCCACCCCAGCATGTGCTCACAAAAATACCCCGAGTTTCCTGTTTAGTGCCACAACAAAATGAGTGACAGTTCATTAAATTTAGTTCCGTAGCCGGTCCTGAATGAAGAGCGACAACAGCACGCGATGTGTATGTGATCTCCAACGGTTTTGAGAATGTATGTACATTGCTTCAAAAGATCCAAACACATAAAAGGTTAAAAAATAAAATAAATAAACGTTATTTATTAGGACAAAAAGGCAGTTTGCAAATTTTCGGGGTAATCCTCTTTGTCAAGCTACAAAACTACACTTAAACAACACTTAAACGGGAAAAACGATGAAAAATGAGATGAAAAGCTAAATCACTTATGTGTTTTGACATATATATATATATATATATATATATATATATATATATATTATTATATATATATATATCAGCTTAAATGTCCTTCTGTGCATGATACTTCAAAATCCTCCTGCAACTGTTCATAAAGAAATATTAAATAATCTTTTACTGAATAGTCGTATTTCAATACTACTACTACTACTACTATAATAATAATAATAAGTAGTTATAAAGCGCAAAATTGTGTCCGCAGAGACTATTCTAAGCGCGCGCACACACACACACACACACACACACACACACGCACGCACGCACGCACGCACGCACGCACGCACGCACGCACGCACGCACGCACGCACGCACGCACGCACGCACGCACGCACGCACGCACGCACGCACGCACGCACGCACGCACACACACACACACAAACACATAACGAGAGAGAGAGAACTACCGTTAGAAAAAAGAAAACAAAAACGGCTACGCACAATTCCAGTCTCGATCACGTGTACTACGTTCGTAGCTTGACACGCGCACTTTTACACACACACGATCAATATGCACTTTTTTCATTAAATTTTTGTAAAAAATCTCTCCATTTTTTCATAAGGTCTCGCTCTTCCTGGCTGTGAAACAAACGCGCGCTTATGGGCGATGCGCACTTTACCAACTGCGTGCCATTGAGACTTCTGAACCTGTGGTTAATACTTCACGTTTAGTGTGTGCAAAGACCGTATAGACCGCAAAGACCGTATAGACCGTATAGACCGCAAAGACCGTATAACTAACTACACATCGACACTAAATAAACAGGCAAGACCATCAAAATATAATCGTAGGCCTCGTGTCTACGGATCGATGTTGTGTTGTAGCAGACAGACAACAACAGGCTGTGACAGGCTAAACAATGTCTGTTCAATTTCAATCATTTCAGTAAATCAGCTTATAAAGAGCCAAACACATAAAAAGTTCAAAAGAATGCTGTTTATTACGACAAGACAAAACCAGCAAATTTTCGGGGTAATCCCCTTTGTCAAGCTACAAAACGACACTTAAACAACAGCTAAACGGTCAAAAACAATGAAAAATGAAGTGAAAAGCTAAACCACTTATCTGTTTTGGGTGGAGCTATGTTGTTTTCCTCTCCAGTGCTTGGAACAATGTTGGCATGACAATGACGTGTAATAGAACGCTAGCATTTTTGTTTCAGGATGTTGCTTTTTTGTTGTTGTTGCTTTTTTTGGTGGGGAGGGAGGGGGGTGTTTGTTTGTTTGTTTTTTGTTTGTTTTTTGCTTTCAGAAAATCGATTAAGAACGTATCAAAATCTGTTTTCCTTAATATTATTATTTGCTTCTTCTTTCGCGGATAAAAAAGAGCGACATCCCAGGGCACCTGATCTATGTCTGTGGTTAGTATTTGATTCAAGGTGATGCAAGCGCCATGTTTGCTTTAAACTGTACAATGTTTGGTGAGTGTTGCTAAGATCCAAACAGATAAAAGGTTCAAAACAACGCTGTTTATTAGAACAAAACACACCATGCGAATTTTCGAGGGTAATCCCCCTTTTTTTTCTAGCCACAAAACGACACTTAAACCACAATTAAACGGTCAAAAATGAGATGTGATACTAGGATACTTGTCTTCTTTTGGTTTAGCTATGTTGTTTCCGTGCCCCGTGCTCGGAAGAATGCTTGTTATCTTCATCGAGCCTGTGTGGTTCTCCCTGCTTTTTAGTGTGCAGAATACTGACAGAGGTCTGTGAAGACGAATTTCATTGCGTCAGACACAGTTGAGGTCTCCATTCTCACTGAATGCCCTTTAGTGTGCCGGAAATTGACAGAAGTCTATGAAGACAAATCTGAATGTGTCAGAGACAGCCGAGGTCTCAGTTCTCAGTCCCTGCTCTTTAGTGTACCGGATACTGACAGTCTATGAAGACAAACCTGAATGTGTCAGAGACAGCCGAGGTACTGACAGAGGTCTATGAAGACCAGTCTGAATGTGTCAGAGACAGCCGAGGTCTCCATTCCTTCTGCTCTTTAGTGTGCTGGATATTGACAGAAGTCTATGAAGACAAATATGAATGTGTCAGAGACACGCCAAAGTCTCCATCAGCATCCTCGCTTGCCAGCAGCTGTCTCCCATGCACACACATCTAAAACAGGTTGTGCGTTATAAAAGTGCTGCAGACCTCGCAGGTAAAAAGCGTGTCCATTGTTTTAGCCTTTATGAGGGCCACACATTTTGTGGAATACAATTAATTAATCACCTACGGGGTGTATAAATTCTCGAGTTGGCTTGTATTTCGTGAGTATGTGGTACGTGTTATAAGTCCCAAAGCAATTGTTTCAGTGAACGGGTTCCACTAGAGCGTGTAACGACGTGCAAAGAGTTCAAATTTCCTCATCTTCGTGTTTATGGTAACAGTTTTATTGGACAATTGCCGTTAAACGATTGGGATGGAATGGTTGGCTGTGTAACATGTTGCACTCTAGCTGATGTGTATCTAAAGCAGCTCTCTCTCTCTCTCTCTCTCTCTCTCTCTCTCTCTCTCTCTCTCTCTCTCTCTCTCTCTCTCTCTCTCTCTCTCTCTCTCTCTCTCTCTCTCTCTCTCTCTCTCTCTTTCTCTCCGCAGCTGTCGGCACGATACTAAGTAGCTCTCTCAGTCATTACCAAAAGCCCACCTTTCCCATCCGACACGGTTTCCTTTCGGCTGTCTCAAAGTGAGTTCAGACTTCATCATCAGTCTACTGGGAATTATGTTTGCTCATACTAAGCAAAGTAAAGTGGACGTATAGGCCTACAAATATGATGAAGCGCCATTAAGTGGTGTAGTCGTGTCTTCTGCATTTTCTTTGGTTTCGTGTATGTGTGTGTGTGTGTGTGTGTGTGTGTGTGTGTGTGTGTGTGTGTGTGTGGTGTGCGTGTGCGTGCGTGCGTGCGTGTGTGCGTGCGTGCGTTCGCGAACAAGACAACAACCACAAAACTGAAAAGAAGAAAGCTGGTTTGGAACGAGGAAGAGAGACAGGGACAGAGACATAGACAGAGGCAGAGGCAGAGACAGAGACATAGACAGAGACAGAGACAAAGGCAGAGGCAGAGACAGTGGCAGAGACAGAGACATAGACAGTGGCAGAGACAGTGGCAGTGGCAGAGACATAGACATAGACATAGACATAGACATAGACAGAGGCAGACAGGCAAACAGTAACACAGAGTCAGTCAAGTCAAGTCCAGTCAAGTCAAGTACTTCTTTATTCCACTGAAAGGAAGACGTGGGTGCCACACATGAATAACAAACAACGGGATAAAATCTACAGGTATTCACAGTCTAAGAGCACGCAATAATAACGTACAAATGCCACAAGCATTATTTCAATAGAATATATAATAGATTTCTTATGGAAGTGAGCTGTAAAATAAACTTTATTGCATACATATGATTGCCACATAATACATAATGATATAGAATAGATAGTGAGATTAAATAATGTCCACATTAAAAGTTGTGGGGTATGTTTTTATAAAACATGAATAGGTGTCATGTATAGTTATGTCGTAATCGTCTACGTATTCGTGTGTAAGAGATCCCTCTCCCCTCTCTTCTTCGTTTGTTTCTATATTTATATAATACCTTGGAGAATTTACGTTGGGCTTCTTTTTCTTTTTCTCCTTCTTCTTCTTGGGAAAGGGAGTGTTGGTGGTGTTTTTGTTTTCTTGTTTTTGAGCACAAATATCGCCTTGATATAACCGTAATGGTTGACTGGGCGTAAAACACCAAGTTACTTGAGCACAAATGTTGAAAGGTCGTTCTTTGCGGAGAACACGTGTATGGTTTTTATGCCCAAAAGCAGCCGCCTGTTTATTGCAAATGATAGTTTATCTGTCTGCCAAAATGTGGTGATCCAAGTGGTAGTATTGTAAACGTTTCATAAAAATGAATGCTTAGAAACAAAACGTTTTTAGCGATCCTGTCCGCCTTACGACTACGCAGTATCTAAAACAAGGATGACAAAAAGTCTGTCCACGTTAAAAGTTTTAATGTGTCCACACACACACACACACACACACACACACACACACACACACACACACACACAACCCACACACCACGACACACCACCACACACCACACGCACCGCACGCACACGCACGCACGCACGCCACGCACGCACGCACGCACGCACGCACGCACGACACACACACACACACACACAACTTTAGTACAGAGTCGTATATCGGCAGTGGGCCTGAAAAAATGGTTTTTGAAAAGAGGTTTTCAAGGAAGATTTCAAAGAACCAACGAAGGTGTGTTATGTGAAAAGAAATTTGAAACCTGATATGTGTACGCCTTTCAGGTAATACGTTGGTGTTTCTGCTGCAGGTGTACCAACACCTCCCCGGCTGACGCCCAGCAAGATGACCTTACGGAAACACAAACCCAACCGGAAGCCACGTACACCGTTTACGACGTCACAGCTACTGTCGCTGGAACGAAAGTTCAGAGAAAAACAGTATCTGTCCATTGCTGAACGAGCTGAGTTTTCATCATCTCTGCAACTTACAGAAACGCAGGTACGTCAACTCTTTGACAGCCATCACTTTTCAGCTGCTATTTTGAACGCTTGATGTTTATGCTTACAATCGGTTTTCGATTTATTCAGACATTTCAGTTTTGTTTAAGCAGAGTTCAGTGCTTGTGCACCCAGCGGATCGATCACACTGGTGAAATACAATAAGAAGAAGAAGAAAGAGAATTTAAAAATCCTAATCTTCCAACAAAGCCGTATGTTCGCACATAATTATGACAAGCAGTCCTACAAAGCATGTGACAGATATCACGACGCTATACAATGCGCCAGATGCTTGTGTGGCGTGTAGTTTAACCAATTATAAAGCAGACGAGTCATTCAAGTGTCTAAACAGACACTCGTTCATTTCTCATGCTCTAATAATAGCAAGCGCTTCCGCTGCGATGTTTTTTCTTATTGCTGTTAAATTCTAGCTATGTGTCTAAAAACGTCCCCACTTTCTACATAACTGTCGTCCGCGAGTTTGTTTGTTTGCTCGCTTGCTAATGCTTGCTTGTTGAGGTGAAGCTCTGCATCACATTTGGTAGGCCTCAGCTATATGTCATGCCCATTGTTCCACCTGTCTGTATACAGTGTTTCTGTGTCCCCCGACAGGTGAAGATCTGGTTCCAAAACCGGCGGGCCAAAGCCAAACGTCTCCAGGAGGCGGAACTGGAGAAGATGAGGATGGCGGCTAAACCCATGATGGCGCCCGTCATGGGCATCAACCTCTCCACCATATTCTCCCCTCAGTTATCGCACCTGGGACCCCGCTCTTCAGTGCTGCAAGGTCCCTTCGGACATCTCGCGGGTCTGCAGGCCTATCCTTCCTTCCAGCAGTCCCATTACCTTCCTTGACAGTCTCTACGCTGACGATGGAGAAAACCAAAACCAAACCAAAAATCGAAACAAAAACCAGGCTACAGTTCAATGAAAAGATTCTCTACGCTTTCCAGTATGGTGCAACGCTTCCCAGTATGGTGCAGTTTCCTATCGCGTGCAAGACACGCACCCGAAGACTCTACTGAATCTGCCGGTGGATCATTCCTGTGGATACAACGTTCAGATGCACCCCCCCCCTCTCTCTCTCCTCTCTCTCTCTCTCTCTCTCTCACCTCACACACACATCCACACACACACACACACACACACACACACACACACACACACACACACACACACACACACACACACACACACACACACACACACACACACACACACACACACACACACACACACACACCACACACACACACACACACACACACACACACACACACACACACACACACACACACACACACACACACACACACACACACACACACACACGCACACACACACACACACACAAGGAAGCTTGCACCTTGTGTCTGACCAGCCCGAGCAAATACTACACGAAAGTAAAACTCAGCAGCGTAAACCCAGGACTGTATTAAAAGCCTCGGTTTATGTGGGAGTTTCTGTCGCTGCAACCAGCTAAATGACTCTTAAAAAAAAAATGAAAATAACATTTTAAAAATTTACCGAAGACGGAGATCTGACACTGACAGTCTTGTGCTTCTGCTGCCATGCAGTGTTTCACAACAACGTTGGTAATATTGCGGTTCAGCTCCAGTTTGAAGTTTATATATATGTATACAATGTGAACAGTGAACTTAAAAAATAAAGAGCGCTTCGATTGTAAGAACTGCTTCAGCATTGTGTTCGTGAGTTAGCCCGCTGACAGGTATTATTTGTGGCTGACAACGCTTCACAGAAGGAACGAAAGTACTAACAGACAGGAGGATTTTTGCACGTGCAACGAGTCTGCTTAATTGAAGAGATCCATTAGAAGAATTCTTTCAGCATGCAGTCACTCATAACTCAGCTGCTACGTTCGATCGTCATCTGGACCATGACTCTCCTGAACTGACGTACGCTGTCATACGAAAATGTCACTTATCTGTGACGTCAACAGTACGTTTGGAAAGACGTCATGCAATTACGTCACTGGCAGTATAGCTTGTCGACATCAGCAGTGCTTGTGGACAAAGTGCAATGCGGGCAGCCAGGACTGTTTCTTTCCATTGAGATAATTATATATACTTCAACCTTTAGCTCAGCATCCTTGTCCCATACAATTTTGGTTTAACTGTGATATTAAGTTTCAGATGTTCTCCAGCTGGGATTAAGAGAAGAGTCGATGACGTCATGTTGTCTATTATTATTATTATTACTGTTATAAGTTTTTTTTAGTTTTTTTTTAGTGATGTCCTACCGACTGCAGGATGTTCGGTTAAATTTCACAATTATAATGTGCGACTAGCATCTTCTTTCATGTTGTATTTTGACATCAAAAACTGATAAGAAGTGAAGTTTGTACTTGATTTTATCATTTTAAAAGTATCATTTATATCAAAAACCATCAACTGGAATTCATAACTCTTCTCGTTTCATTTTTTTCATTTTATCATTGTTATTACTATAATTTTATTTTCTTCTTCTTCTTCTTCTTCTTCTTCTTCTTCTTCTTCTTCTTCTTCTTCTTCTTTTTCTTCTTCTTCTTCTTCTACGCCCTGAGATAACCGTAACGGTTGTCTGGGCGTAAAACACCAAATTACTTACTTACTTACTCTTCTTCTTCTTCGTCTTGTAGTTTTGTTTTTGTTGTTATTGTTATTATTTTTGTTCACAATAATATGATCTGTGGGCCCATCTGCTTTTCTTTGAGAATCACATGCTGTGTCATGCATTTCACTGCAGACCTCACGTACAACTTTCCAAAATTAACAAAGCTTTCTTATACAGTTTTCCTCCTGATCTAACCGTCGGGGCTGACGGGGCGTTAAAAACCAGTCATACACCTGTCTGTCTGTCCGATACAGCTTACTTTCTATATTGTAATAATAGATAACTTTTGTATAGTGTTATTCTCTGGTGTACACAAACTCACTGCGCTTTACAATATTTTCAAACATCTTTTGAGTTAAGTGAGGAAAAGAAATCGAAGGTAACATGTTCAAGAAAGTAATACATATATGACAACTGACAACGTGTACACACAAGAAAAATAGTGTACATGTGCCCTATGAGAAGCAGCAATATAAACACACAAAATAATAATAATAATAATTTCATTATATTAATACTTATCATAATTCCATCCCTCCTAGTCCCAGTAAATTGTACATGGATAAAATTATCACTTTACCTTTTTATCTAAAACTGGAAGGAGGCCTGCGACAACAAAACACATGGTATCATCACCTAGAACAGTCACTAAGGGTAGCTAATAAAATCGTACACTAAACATACTGATATAGATCATTACTGATTTATATTTTTTTTAGATCGTTACCTGATTTTTTTTCAGTTTGTTTCAAAAAAAATTAAACTTTTTTTTCAATCGAATTTATTATGATTTGCTTTTATATATAATGTATGTTATTTGTTCTGTTTCGTTTGTTGATTTGTTTTTCGGTGTGTGTATGAGTGCCAACTTTTCAGATTCTGTTGACTGAATTGACGCATGACATGGACAATCTGAACTTTGAATAAATAGATGATTTCAATAGATATTTATTTTTCTCCTTTATTCAGATTTATGAAAAATTACTATGAAATATTGTGTTCACTTTCTATGGGTCATAGTTCCACACAACTAACTCTCTCTCTCTCTCTCTCTCTCTCTCTCTCTCTCTCTCTCTCTCTCTCTCTCTCTCTCTCTCTCTCTCTCTCTCTCTCTCTCTCTCTCAGATGCTCATCAGCCCTTTCTTCGGTGATATCGTTGTACTACTGATGCAGGATATTGTTTTGGAACCTGAACCGATTCAATTAATTGTAGGATGCGTTTGTAAAAATGCATAATTATTATGTATCAAGAATTATTTTATCGCCATGTGTAAATTATGTTACAGGTTCCTGTTCTGTTTATTTATTTTAATTGCATCTGTCTATGCGCTCGTGTGTGTGTGTGTGTGTGTGTGTGTGTGTGTGTGTGTGTGTGTGTGTGTGTGTGTGTGTGTGTGTGTGTGTGTGTGTGTGTGAAAAATTGGATATAGATTTGTCATGAAACCTTTAAATTCCCTGATAACATTGATTCTTGACAAATGTTCCCAGTTTTGTTTTTGTTTTTTTGCAAATAAAACCGACCCGTTTACCGGAGAGAAAAAAATGTCTTCGTGTTTTCCAGTCCCCCCCCCCCCCCCCCCCCCCCGCCTCCCCCCCCCCTATCCCCCCCCCCCTATCCCCCCCTATCCCCCCCCCCCACACACACACACCTTCACCCCACCACCACCACCACCACCACCACCACCACACCACACACCCCGTTTCATTCTTGCTTTCGTTATTCCTTCCCCCCTTCTTTCTTTCTTTCTTTCTTTCTTTCTCTTTGCCTTTCATTATAAACGACGTCATAAAATCACGAAATCAAAACGGATGAATGCAAAACATCTCGCCTCTCTCCACCGCCAACCCCCCTCCCCCCTAAAAGTCTTCAATGATCGTTTTTAAATTGACTCTTCTTCTTTTTTTTCTCTTTTTTTTTATTTTTATTATTATTTATTTTTTAACTGACTCGCCGGGGGGAGGGGGGGGGGGCTCACAGTAATGTTAATGTTTATCGTTAAACTAGCAGGTCGTGTCCAGACCGTAACGCTGTTATTAAAGAATATAAAATTATAAAATGTTTTTATGCCATAATTATGTGATAGATTTCAAACTTGGCATGGCACTGGCATTCATCGATCTTTACCTGCACGTGTCATTTACCTGCACGTGTGACTTTATTTCTAGGCCATACTGTTCGAAAGTCGGTGAAACTTGACTCAGTCGTACGGCAAGTTTTTATCGGATCAAGTTCAGACTGCGTGCGTATGGATCGTACAGTTAACGTCAGTTTTGACAAAGGTCGTTATTCAAAGCAGATTCACTTACTCTGTGTTCTACCTATGTACAAAGCCACTGGCAGGATGTTTCCTCCTGATTCTCTCTCTCTCTCTCTCTCTCTCTCTCTCTCTCTCTCTCTCTCTCCTCTTCTCTCTCTCTCTCTCTATAATATATATATATATATATATATATATATATATATATATATATATATATATAATATATAGAGAGAGAGAGAGCAGGGAGAGAAATAGTGAAGGCTGAGAAGGCTGGTGATGTTTTATATATTATATATATATATATATATATATATATATATATATATATATATATATATATATATATATATATATATATATATATATATATATAAACAGCACAATTCTAATATATCTACAGCGACACTATATTACTCCACCATGCCTCAGCAACCACAAAAATGCATAACTGAACCTTAGACAGCAAGAATCAGACAGCAAAAAGCAAACATGTGTTTTGAGGCCGCTGATTCCGTGTCAAGATTACTGCGCGTTTGCTCGAGTATCTGGTGTGAAATATTAAGAGGATGCGTGAGTGAGTGCGTCAAACTCCAAGCGCTGGTTTACGACATCCTTCCTCCAACCACTGCCACAAGTGATTAGGGACAGCTTTCCGTTGGTGCTCAAATGGCATACGTTTGTAACATTCAGCTCAGATTATATTAGACGTTTCTTTTATAACCGCCCAGGTTATTAACGCCAGCAAAAATAACACCCAAATCGTCTGAATGGAGACGGAACTCTTGTTTGTACCCGGGGCGGACGCGCCTCATGTTTACGTGCGTGCTTGGACGCTATGTTGATGATGTTGTAGAGATTCATGTCCGCGGATTCGGTTGGCATAATTATTAGGGACAAACTGTGACCAATGCCGAAGCATGGTTCAATGTTGCTTTACGTCCACAGAAACCGTAAGGCTCCTTAGGATGGAAATCCCAGGACGGCCACCTCGAATTTCACACAGCTCCTGAACTCTGACGCTATGTTGCTTCCACAGTCTTATTAGTTATTTAGTACTCAAACCTTTCGGAGGGCGAGGACACCGCGCGGAGATAAAGAGTGAGTGCCCCTTCAGTGGCGTAACCAATTCTGGCCGAGTTTGGAGAAGGTGCTGGAAAGCGATGCTAGGAATTTGTGTGTGCATGTGTGTGCGTGTGGGTGTGAACTTGCTACGTCCGTGGGTGGGGTGGATGGGGGTGATCGGGAGGGTGTGTGGGTGGGTGGGTGGGTGGGGGTGGATGTGGGGGTGGGGTCCTCGCAAGAGAGAATTATGGCAAGATTCCATGAATTCTCGCCTGCGCTTTTTCTTCTTCTTCTTCTTCTTCTTCTTCTTCTTCTTCTTCTCTCTCTCTCTCTCTCTCTCTCTCTCTCCTCTCTCTCTCTCTCTCTCTCTCTCTCTCTCTCTCTCTCTCTCTCACACATGCCTTTCATGTTGAACAGCTGGTTTGTAATGTAGAACTGTCAGTGGTATTTAACCACGGAATATGTAATTAATTATTACACGCAACATTGGCTGTCAAATCAAACCACGCTGTTTTGGACGGGGAAGGGGGAGGGGTTTACAAAAATAACATGATGACGTGGTGGGGAGAGGGTTACAAAAATAACATGATGACGTGGGGGGGCTTACAAAAATAACATGTTGACGTGAGCGGGAGGGGGTTACAAAAATAACGTGATGACGTGGGGGGGGGGGGGGGGGCTTACAAAAAATAACATGATGACGAGGAGGGGAGGGGCTTACAAAAATAACATGATGACGTGGGGGGTTTACAAAAATAACATGATGACGTGGGGCTTACCAAAATAACATGATGACGTGAGCGGGAGGGGGTTACAAAAATAACATGATGATGTGGGTGGGGGAGGGGTTACAAAAATAACATGATGACGTGGTGGGGAGGGGTTACAAAAATAACATGATGACGTGGGGGGGGGGGGGGCAAGGCTTACAAAAATACATGATGACGTGGGGGAGGGGGTTACAAAAATAACATGATGAGGTGGTGGGGGGGGGGGCTTACAAAAATAACATGATGACGTGGGGGGAGGGGGTTACAAAAATAACATGATGACGTGGTGGGGAGGGGGTTACAAAAATAACATGATGACGTGGGGGAGAGGGGGGGTTACAAAAATAGCATGATGACGGTATTGTGCTGACTTTCGGGCCATAGCACAATACAACTTTACTGCCAAAAAGTGTCGACGCAGTATACATGCCGGATCCGATCCGGAAGCGTTTTGGGTACGGCCAATTATGGCCGTTACGGCCAACGTGCAGCCAGAATCGGGCCGGATCGTATATGCCGCATCCAACTTCCCGCATCCATTTCGGTTCCGTTTTTCTAAAGAAGGCATGGATCATATTGCACAAAATCGACTCGGATCCGATCTGAATGGCCTGGTCAGGGTTTGGCCAAAAAATCTGGTCTGGAAGCAAGCTGGTGTGCAGGAATCACTGAGGCCGGGTTCTGGCAGGACGCAACCAGCCCGCTACCAGTTTTCCACTTTCAGACTCGGTTCCGTTCTTCCACCGATGTCCCGGATAATACTGTGCAAAACCAGCCCGGATCCGATTTAGTTCTGGCTGATTGTGTCAGGTTTTGGCCAAACGGATCCGGTCCGGAAGCAAGCCAATGTGCAAGAATCATCCGGCCCGCTTCTGGCCAATGTTTCCCAGCCGATCCGGACCGGATGCGAATCGGATCCGGCATGTGAACTGGGAAGGTTATTCAAAAGTTTCCTGACCCATGTGACACTGAATAAACAATGAGCTGAACGAGTCCTCCGGTTTTATGCGCAATACAACCTTGAAAACAGTCGAACGCGAAAGCGTGAAACAACTTCTGTAAAACTGACACCGCTAAACTCAGTCAACCGAGGCTAGACATGGCAGGGCCTATTCATAGACACGGCACGTGAAAAAGGTGTGAATTGCACAAGAAATGTGTCACGGTGTAGGAACACACACATTTACGGCAATCATAAAATGATAAAAATAAGGCTACAACAATAACTACACTGAACAACAACAAAAACTGAGGTACAAGTTCATGAATAAATAAATACACTAACATATTAATACAACCTATGTCACAGCTGCAGGTAACAAGCAACAAGAACAAGAAGAAGAAAGCGGGGGGGAGGGGGGTACAATAAACAAAAAAAGGGAGTTAACTAGCACTCGACTGACGTCACACGAACCCAACAACAAAGACCTCGATCCCTAAGGGTAAATCTCACATAGCATACGAGTAAATACAAGGTACATAAATTTTGCCAAAGGTATAACCTTCCCTCGTATAACAAAAAGTGTACATTTAATAGTGTCAGATAAAACATCAAAATTGTCTCTACGTTAGCTACATCATAAAATTTGCTGTGTTCTTCCGCTAAAGGCCAGCTAAAGGCAATTATAAAATTATCTACAACAAGGTCTGTCTCCGCAAACAAACTCAAGGCGGGAGCGGGGAGATTGTTAATGGCCTGTCCATGTGCGTTGTTAACCCAGACGTTAATTGCGCACTTTCCCCGTTGTTGTTTTTCTCTCTCTTTTTGTTTGTTTGTTTTTGTTTTTGTTTTTTAACGCGTCCTTGACTAAGAAATGACAATGCATTTTGATATGGATAACATTGACCCTTAAAAAAATCAGAACACAAGAGAGTTAATTTGAGTTCCAAATACTAAACACAAGTACAACAACAAAGACCCAAGTCGCCCACGGTAACTCTCACCTGGCATGCGTGTAAATACAAGGTACATAAACTCCACCAGAGGCATATCCTATTATATATTATATTATATATATATATATATATATATATATATATTATATATATATATATATATATACTAATATATATATATAGATAGATAGATAGATAGATAGATAGATAGATAGATATTCAGATTTGTTGACCTTAAAGTTTGATGTCACGATAACTCCGTGGTAGCACCGACAGGGAGACTAACTACCTCACACTCCGTGCCTCGCTAACCGGCGTCTTCCGCCAACGTTGGAGGAAGGATGTCGTAAACCATTGTTTGGAATTTGTGACTACAGTGCGATAAATGGAACGGGAAAAGTGTTACGCATTGTGTCGGCGGTCTGAACGTAAGTGACTCGTTTATCCGAAATATGTCTGTAGAGATGAGATCAACAGAAGAGAAAAAAACAGGCAAACGTGAGGGTCTTCACAGACGTAAACTAAATACCCTATATTCCTATGCTCAGTGAGCCTAAAACTTCGATTCAAAATTTAAAATAAAAGTATCTTTAACAAAATGGTGGAATGGCTCAGAATAATATCATCATCATCATCATCATCATTGATGATATCGTCGTCATCATCATCATCATCATCATCATCACATTGAGTATGTGTATGCACTGTGTGTATCTGGCGCTGTGGAAGTTTTTATGCGGCATATATAAATTTTCATTCATTCATTCATTCATTCAAGGGAACGAACAACATCTTCGGAGCAGCGACGGGAAGAGTTACTAGGGGAGATAATTCCATTAAGTGGTTATGCCACTTTAAGCGGCGTCTTGCTTGGCGTGCATCCATGTTCCAGTCTCTACGCGTGCAGAATCAATCCTGAATTAACTCTCAATGCTCAGCTGAAGACGGGGTGCAGATCTAGTGGGTTTAGTTAAACTTCTTTAACGCCGAGTTTTCTCCGAAAGGTACTGGCGAGGACCGAGATCCCAGGATGTGTTGCAAAGAGGGAGGAGGGAGACTGTACCTAACACTACACTGTCGCCACCAGAATTTTTCCGCGTTAAGATGGGCAGCGATGAGAGACGTTTTAATGTTTCGCTAACCGTGTGAGGCAAAGTCTTAAGACAGTGTCCATGAAGCACAGCATTTGAAGAGAGAGGAGAACCGAAGAGCTGAGGTCCTTCTACTTACCAGCCTAACGCCTTACCGTTAGGCCAAACCGGCGCACGTGCAGATCTAGACCTGCCTTCCCTAACCTCATAGCATGCACAACGACCATCCTCAAATAAGCTTATTGCTTTTGTGTTTTCTGTACTTGTTTGTTGAGCTTATGATTGCAATGTATGAATAAATGTTGTTTAACCTTAAACCAACGAGCATCCTAACCTTCTGACAGCCAACCGCCTGACCTCACGTGTCATGCCTGCCACACGCCAGAAGTGACCAGTAGTAGTAGCACTCAGTAGTAGTAGTAGTAGTAGTAGTAGTAGTAGTAGTAGTAGTAGTAGTAGTAGTAGTGTTATTATTGTTATTACTATATTTCTTCTTCTTTGTAGCTGACCGCGTTAAAAACCAATTTCTTTCTTCATTCATTCATTCCTTTCGTCCTTTCTTACTTTCTTTCTTTCTTTCTTTCTTCTTCTTCTTCTTCTTCTTCTTCTTCTTCTTCTTCTTCTTCTTCTCTTCTTCTTCTTCTTCTTCTTCTTCTTCTTCTTTCTCTTCTTCTTCTTCTTCTTCTTCTTCTTCTTCTTCTAATCATCATCAACATCATCATCATCCGTGATAATAATAATAATAATAATAATGATGCTGATAGTAGTATAGCGGCAATAATAACGATTATCGACGACGATAGGAATACTTCTACAACTCTAAATATTAACAACAATATTAATGGCATACGCACAATCCAGGTATCTTGTATTGATAGCAATCATACGCAAAGCAATCTTTTCAGTCTTTCTTCCCTTGTGTGTGTGTGTGTGTGTGTGTGTGGTGTTGTGGGGTGTGTGTGTGTGTGTGTGTGTGTGTGTGTGTGTGGGGTGTTTGGGGTGTGTGTGTGTGTGTTGTGTGTGTTGTGTGTGTGTGTGTGTGTGTGTGTGTGTGTTGTGTGTGTGTGTGTGTGTGTGGGGTGTGTGTGTGGTGTGTGTGTTTTTGTGTGTGTGTGTGTGTGTGTGTGTGTGTGTGTGTGTTTTGTGTGTTGTGTGTGTGTGTGTTGTGTGGTGTGTGAGTGTGTGTGTGTGTGTGTGTGAGTGTGTGTGTGTGTGTGTGTGTGTGTGTTTTTGTGTGTGTGTTGTTTGTTGTCATTGTTGATCTCTTTACCATTGAGCAATGGGTGATACTGTTGTACCAGCTTTTTGTTTGTTTGTTCATTTCCTTGAGCTCAGGTGGTATTCGCGGCAACATGACCTTTATTCTTCGGCAACGTTATGTACAGCAGAATCTACGGCAACGTAGTACTCATCTTGCGGTAACATAACACTCATCTTGCGGTAACGTAGTGCTCATCTTGCGGTAACGTAATACTCATCTTGCGGTAACGTAATACTCATCTTGCGGTAACGTAGTGCTCATCTTGCGGTAACGTAGTGTTCATCTAGCGGTAGCGTGGTACTCATCTTACGGTAACGTGGTACTCATCTTGCGGTAACATAATACTCATCTTGCGGTAACATAATACTCATCTTGCAGTAACGTAGTACTCATCTTGCGGTAACGTGGTACTCATCTTGCGGTAACATAATACTCATCTTGCGGTAACATAATACTCATCTTGCAGTAACGTAGTACTCATCTTGCGGTAACATAATACTCATCTTGCAGTAACGTAGTACTCATCTTGCGGTAACGTGGTACTCATCTTGCGGTAACGTAGTGTTCATCTAGCGGTAACGTGGTACTCACCTTACGGTAACGTGGTACTCATCTTGCGGTAACATAATACTCATCTTGCGGTAACATAATACTCATCTTGCAGTAACGTAGTACTCATCTTGCGGTAACGTGGTACTCATCTTGCGGTAACATAATACTCATCTTGCGGTAACATAATACTCATCTTGCAGTAACGTAGTACTCATCTTGCGGTAACGTGGTACTCATCTTGCGGTAACGTGGTACTCATCTTGCTGTAACGTAATACTCATCTTGCTGTAACGTGGTACTCATCTTGCACTAACGTAATACTCATCTTGCGGTAACGTAATACTCATCTTGCGGTAACATGGTACTCCTTGTGGCAATGTGTTCCCAACACACCGATTGCGCCATTCTTCACAAAAGCCTCCTTGTATTCATCGCGAGTGTTGTCCATCAGATACCGCCGTAAAATACATTATGTCTCCCTTGCTACATTATGCAACATTTTTTCTTTTTTTTTAACAGAACACATGTATTTCACGGCAAGGGGGCGGGGGTTGCAAGGGTGGCTAGGGGGTGGGGGGGGGGGGAGAGCTGCGGGGGGCTATCATCTCGCCATAGAATGAGAAGCCTTTTATTCAGCGCGGGCTCTGTTCATTAGCTGGCGCCGTCAAATACGTCACAGCCAATCTCGATGGAGGGAGAATCGGGAGGGAACTGGGTTCAGTGGGAGGAGCTGGCGGGAAGGAATCCTTCCCCAGGGAAAGGCGGTGGCAGCGCAGGTCTTTGTGATGTCCCGCTGTGGCCGTAAAGAGGCACTCGGAGGCGCAATAGGCCCTCTTTAGGGAAAGGTGCTTCTTGCCCCGCTCTACCCTACGTCGGGCAGACACAACACATACACACACAACACACACACACACACACACACACACACACACACACACACACACACACACACACACACAAGGGGCGCATACAACCACGCAACAAGCACACACGCAGCACACACACAACACAACACACACACACACACACACACACACACACACACATACACACACACACACACACACACCACACACAACCCCCACCACGCACGCACGCACGCACGCACGCACGCACGCACAGCACGCACACACCACACACACACACACACACACACACACACACATACACAAACACACACACACACACCAAAGAGCGTGAGATGCTGAAGAAGATAGACAGACCAGAGAGCGTTAGATGTGGAAGATACTGCTGAGGACTGTTTTTGATACTCCTGTGGCCAGAGAGTGCTCACCGATGATGTCTGGTATCTTGATGTGGGAGATTTTCTGATGATAGACTCGCCGGAAATTGATGGCCTCCTCATCAAGAGAGCTTGATGTCGTTTGTGTTTCGCCGCTGATGACGTGGGCGTAGGTGTCGTA
>JABMCL010000371.1:235000-245000 GCA_018857735.1 Alviniconcha marisindica | reverse complement strand
ACGCACACACACACACATACACTTACACACGCACCGCTCAAAGATCGGGGTGCTGGCTAGGGACGGGTACCAGTTGATCAACCTTTTCTCCCTCCTAATGGCTATGACTGCCATCGGCTACACTATACAGTAAGCGCCAGTAAGCGTGTTTTGTTTGTTTGGTTGGTTGGTTTTTTGGTGGTTTTTTTGGGGGGGGCGGGGGGGTTGGGGGGGGTTGCGATCGTCAGCGCACACGCTGGACACAGAAAGAGCGCGATTTTTGTTGTTGGTTTAAACAAAATGTATTTTATATATATAACAATACATTAACAACAGACCAGCTGGGCCGTGCCACAAGCAAAATAACACATTAGTACGGCCCGAATCTTACATAATTTGTTGTTGTTGTTTGGTGTGTGTGTGTGTGTGTGTGTGTGTGTGTGTGTGTGTGTGTGTGTGTGTGTGTGTGTGTGTGTGTGTGTGTGTGTGTGTGTGTGTGTGTGTGTGTGTGTGTGTGTGTGTGAGAGAGAGAGAGAGAGAGAGAGAGAGAGTGCGTGCGTGTGTGTAACGAGTGCGTGCGTGCGTGTATGGCGGGGTGCGTGCGTGCGTGTGTGGCGGGGTGCGTGCGTGCGTGTGTCTGAGGTAGCCTCTACGACCTCTTCCCTCTTCTGTTCCGAAACGCCCTCCTTGTCTCTTTCGCTAGGATCCGTTCGCCCGAGGGTGGTCAGCAGGTTGGTGGGGCCTCGTCGGTCACTGAAGAGCCAGTGTTAAGTGTGACTTGTTGGTGGAGCCCTTTTACAGCGCCATTCAGCCGTACACAAAACAGCGTGATTGAAATCGGATAACAGATGAATGGAACGCTATCGCTGCTGACGAAGTGAGTGACCGAACTTTAACGAGGGGCTAAATGGGAAGGTTTCCTTTTTCTTTCTTTTCTTTTCTTCGTTCTTCTCTCGTGGGGCACAGTGGGATGAGAGGGATTGCGTCAAGGGAACGACACCCTCGTTTTTGTACAATGCTGGGCTGGGACTTCCAACTTCAAAGAAAGTAATGCCGCTTTTTGCTTTGAACTGAATATTGTCGCGTTGATCGACTTTGTCTAGTTTAACGTAAAATGGGATGGCGCTCGCTCGGGCGCGTACACACAGACACACAGACACAGACACACAGACACACAGACACAGACACAGACACACAGACATAGACACACAGACACAGACGCACCCCTCTCTCTCTCTCTCTCTCTCTCTCTCTCTCTCTCTCTCTCTCTCTCTTTCTTCTCCTCTCTCTCCTCCTCTCTCCTTTTAAAAATTGTTTTGAATTGGTCTTACTTTGCCTTATTATTGCTCTGTTCGTATGATGTGATGTTTTAGACAGAAATTAGTTTTGTTTTGTTTTTAAGTCGTTTTTTCTCTAGCGTCGCTGGAATTCTTGTTTGATGTATTGAGTGTTGCTGTGTTTGTCATCAGGGACAGATTTGTAAAAAAGCCGACACGTGCTTAAATCTTTATCCCTGTAATAAAGTATTATCTCTCTTTCTCTCTCTCTCTCTCTCTCTCTCTCTCTCTCTCTCTCTCTCTCTCTCTCTCTCTCTCTCTCTCTCTCTCTCTCTCTCTCTCTCTCTCTCTCTCTCTCTCTCTCTCTCTCTCTCCATTATCGATTAATAGTAATGTCAGTGTTTGCAGGCTGACACAAGCCGAGGGATTTTGCCATGATTCCAAGAGCGAGAGAGACAAAAATAAAAACGGGGGAAAAAAACAGTTTGGTCTCCGCCACACTCCTTCTCTGTTTGCACTTCGCTAGTCCATCACTGACCATTCACGCAGCCCAAATCTCCCCCCCCCCCCCCCCCCCCCCCCCCCCCCCCCCCCGCCTCCGGGTCACAACACTGAAGATGATCACACACCTCACCACCGTACAGCGCCGTGTGTGTATTATAGGCAGTCTCCTTGTCGGCACGCACGCCGGCCGGTCATTGTCGGCACGGCATGATAGCGACAGGGAGGTGTGTGCCGTTAGTCACTTAATTGCCATCGAATTGAGCGTCAATTGTGCACCCTCTTAACTACCCTTTGTCGGTAACCAAACCTTCTTTCCGCTTCGTCGCCGAAATATCCGTGGTTAGAGCCCTCGGGGGTTGCGGGGACGAGTGAGTATTGGTCAAGGAAAAGAAACGGTCCACTTTCGGGACAAACCGATAATTGGTTTGAGGGAGGTGGAGATGGGTGGGTGGGTGGGTGGTGGGCAGGAGGGGTGGAGGGGATGGGGGGGGGGGGGGGGGGCGGATGAGAGTTGGGTTCGTCTGAGTGATTATTGATCCTGGCTGAAGTGTGTTGCTTGATAGTGCCGCGGGTGAAGGGTCTTGGTGTCGGGGGCCACAAAGCGCTTTTAAATGAGACGTGATTAAAGGGCGAGCGCTTGCTTCATCCAACAAAATTAAGACGGTCAAGGAACGGATGGAAAGGACGAACAGTCAACGCTTAACAGATGAATGAATTCCACCCCCCTTCCTCCTTCAAACCCCTCCCCCACCCCTACCTACCTACTACGACTACCACCACATCCACCACCCCCCCCCCCACCTACCACCCCCACCCTTACCCACCTACCACCCCCACCCCTACCACCTACCACCCCTAAACCCACCTACCACCCCGACCTCTACCCACCTACCACCCCACCTCACCCCTACCCACCTACCACCCCCACCCCACCCACCTACCACCCTCCCAAACCCCTACGTTTAGCCTGCAACGCGGCTGATTTTCTTTGTGATTTTGGTCATTGTCCTCCGCACACTTACATCCATCGTCATTGTCAGTTTCATCACCATCTTCAGCACGTCATCCTCTTCACCCTACTTATCATCATCAGCTTAAACCTCTTCATCGCCATCGTCAATCATGAGCACCATTATCACGATTATTTTCACTATCGTCAGTGTCAGTGTCGTCGTTTCCAACATTGCCAAAGCCATCAACTTTAAAACAAGCAGCAGTTTCTAAATCAGCAATGAGTACGATCATCAGGGCTGTACTGATAATTATAAGCAATTCTGGCTTTGTTGTACGACCAGAACTGTTCTGTTTTCAATGTATACTCACGAATATATGAAATAGATTTTGTTTACACCGATCATCATCTCCGTCAACACCATCATCACTAATGCTATCACTATTATCACTAATACTGGACAGGAAAACAACATAGCTCAAACCAAAAACAGGTCAGTGGTTTAGCTTTGCACTTCATTTTTCATTGTTTTTGACCGTTTAGCTGTTGTCTAAGTGTCGTTTTGTAGCTTGAAAAGGGGAATTACCCCAAACATTTGCTGGTTTTGTCTTGTCCTGATAAATACAGTTCTTTTGAACCTTTTATGTGTTTGGATAATTATTATTATTATCATTATTGTCAATTGTCTCTATATGGCTCACTGGGCTCTAAGCACCATCTAACTAACTAATTCGTCAATGGTCTCTATGTGGCTGACTGGGCTCTAAGCATCAACTAACTAACTAACTAACTCGTCAATGGTCTTTTTGTGGCTGACTGAGATCTAATCACCAACTAACTAACTAACTAACTCGTCAATGGTCTCTAAGTGGCTGACTGGGATCTAAGCACCAGCTAACTAACTCGTCAATGGTCTATATGTGGCTGACTGGGATCTAAGTACAAACTAACTAACTCGTCAATGGTCTATATGTGGCTGACTGGGATCTAAGTACAAACTAACTAACTAACTCGTCAATGGTCTCTAAGTGGCTGGCTGGGATCTAAGCACAAACTAACTAACTAACTAACTCGCCAATGGTCTCCATGTGGCTGACTGGGCTCTAAGCACAAACAAACTAACTAACTCGTCAATGGCAATACATCATGCACCAGTATAATGACTCGTCATGGGACCACCGAGGAAACGCGTGGTAAGACACCCATTCTGGGAAAGGGTGTGGGTGGAGGTGGGGGTGTAGGGGGTGGGGGGGTGGGGGGGTGGGGAGATGGGAGACAGAAATGATGTCTCGGAGGCGGGGGAGAAAAAGAAGAACAAAAAGCTAACTCAGGGGTTAGCTGCCATTCTAGCCTTTTGCCGAACTATTGATATGGACAGAGAAAGTAATGGGTTCCCAATGAGTTCTAATTACCACCAAAGGGGCGTTTAGAAGGAACAAGAGTTTGATGAATGATTCATAATTGCCCCTCTTCAAGTTCTCCGCGCCGAAAGGGGTGGGGTGGGGTTGGAAAGGGGTGGGGCGACCCAGCGATCTGCTGCTCGGCCACCCTGGATCTCACAGTCACCATCACTACCACCCTTGCCACCCTCCTTCTCTCCTTCCCGTCCTCCTCCGCTCCGGCATCTCCTGTCTACTAAAGTCTGCCTTGTCTTGCCGCCTTCCCTCTCCGCCCGTGCCGCCGCCGTGAACTGTTATTACCGCTTTCATCTCTAATTATCCTCCTCTGGCCGCTAAAAGCGACCTTAATTACAATCCCAGGCTTGATCAGTTTCTCTTGAAACACAATCTCCGAAGCTTCAGCGCGAACCCGATCGTTGGCAATCGGCTATACATTCAATTACTGGGATGATGCTCTGAAAACGATGGACAGTATATTTTGGCTTCCAATGACTGATGCTAAATGCCACGTGTTTGGGCCAGAGAGCTTGTTCGGGAGAGATGCTCAGTTAACCGACCGTTTTATTATGGTGCGTGAAAAGGTTTAAGCAGCCTGAGCCTAGCGCACTGTTTGTCTCGTCCCAGCTCGCTGCTTGGGAAATAGCGCCATAAAAAAAATGTATGCATTATTATTATTATGTTTGGAGGGGTAGGAAAAGAGCGGGAGGGGGGAGTCACGTGTTTTGAGGGGTTTAGAATAATTAAACGATTCATCACAGACTGGCCTTCATGCGTAGGTAGAGTATACGTGCGTGCGTGCGTGGTGCGTGCGTGAGGTGTGTGTGTGTGTGTGTGTGGTGTGGTGTGTGTGGTGTGTGTGTGTGTGTGTGTGTGTGTGTGTGTGTGTGTGTGTGTGTGTGTGTGTGTGTGTGTGTGTGTGTGTGTGTGTGTGTGTGTGTGGTGTGTGTGTGTGTGTGTGTGTGTGTGTGTGTGTGCTGGCGTGTGTGAGTGTGTGTGTGCGTCTGTGTGTGTGTCTGCACGCGTCTGTGTGTGTGTGTGTGTGCACGCGTCTGTGTGCGTGTGCGTGTGTGTGTGTGTGTGTGTGTGTGTGTGTGTGTGTGTGTGTGTGTGTGTGTGTGTGTGTGTAATGTGGGTAGATATACGTAAATACTTCTTCTTCTTCTTCTTCTTCTTCTTCTTCTTCTTCTTCTTCTTCTTCTTCTTCTTCTTCTTCTTCTTCTTCTTGGTTTGTTTGTTTGCTTGCTTTTTTGTTTTGCTTTTTTTTTTTGGACTGGGAGTGGGGTCTTTTCCGTTTTATTTTCCATTTGTTTAAAAACAATGTTTATTTTTAGTTATATGCACAGCCAGGTAGCCAGATTACACACCATCCTCAGCCGACCACCCATCAATTTGTGTGAATGGGTGGGTGACACTGAACCTTAAAAAAAGCAACAGCAAAAAAGAACAGATGTATCGTTTTCTAGGACATTTGACATAATCGTCCGCCTGTGAGCCGAAAAGCGACAGTAACAAATGTAAACTCCCTACTCTGGGCCACACCGCAGTCTGTTGGCGAAAAAGGAGGAGCCGGGGCTAAAAGAGAAGAAAATGGAGTCGGAATGGAAAAGACTGGGTTTCACGGGAGGTAAACAATTAGCCAACCCCCCTCTATCACCTCCCTTGGCTGTGATACAGTGCTTAGCCCCCCCCCCCCCCCCCCCACCCACACACACACTCTATTACCTCCCTTAGCTGTGATACAGTGCTTAGCCAACCCCCCCGTCTATTACCTCCCTTGGCTGTGATACAGTGCTGTCATTTGCAAACGAATTTTTCTTCCTTAGAAAAAGGCGACAAAGGGGAAAATAGACTTCTGAACTTCGCGTGACACAGGCGCGTGAGGGGCGCGAGACAGCGTCCAGGAGGCCCGAGAGGCGGGCCGGGAAGGGTCGGGTTGCTAGGTAGGTGTGGCGCGAGTCATTAGCAACCCCCGCTCCTTCGCCCCCTGATTGTTTAGCGGGCAATTGTCGGCACGAGGTCTGGCAGCGAGCCGCCAGCACGCCCTTATGGATGAGGACCGAGTCCCGGGCGCGACACGAGCTTTGATGCTCTCCCTAATTCCTATGGCTCCCATAGGAACAACGCCCGCCTGGCCCCCCTTCCCTCCCTACCCATCCCTCCAACCCCCTTGCCGGCCCTTCGCCCAGGATCCTCATCCCTCGAAACCTTCGCGAGTCGGCCGTGCTGCACGAGCATCTTAATTTCCTTACAGCTCCCTCAGGACGAGCTGGTCTTACTGAGGTCCTAATTCCTACAGCTCCCTTAAGGCGTGATACTGGGCCCGGTCCTGAACGTTTCTTCTCTTCTCCGAAAAGGAAGCCTCGCCGTTCTGACGAGGGTCCTAATTTCCTTTTAGGGATCCCTGGGGGACCTTTTGAGGTTCCTGTGATGATCCCGCCGCCATTGTCCAGGCAGTGTCCGTGGTGTGTGTGTCCATTCACCGCGCGACTTGGTTACGCTTGGGGTAAGAAAGGCAACAGTGGGTGAATCTTTTGAAGCGTGTCTTCGTTGATGGTGTGTCTGCCGTTTCTGTGGAGGTTTTGGGTTCATCAATCGTTATGCAGCACTATCACCCGCCTTCTTTTCTTCTTCTCTCTCTCTCTCTCTCTCTCTCTCTCTCTCTCTCTCTCTCTCTCTCTCTCTCTCTCTCTCTCTCTCTCTCTCTCTCTCCTCTCTCTCTCTCTCTCTCTCTAGTTTAGCAAGGACTAGTTGTTAGACAGGTCTAAATGAACCTCTACTACAATCCTTGGAAAATAAAGTTTCTGAGTTCAAGTTCGAGTTCTCTCTCTCCCTAAAGCTTTATTCTTGCGTAATTAAAGTTCAATCAATCTCTCTCTCTCTCTCTCTCTCTCTCTCTCTCTCTCTCTCTCTCTCTCTCTCTCTCTCTCTCTCTCTCTCTCTCTCTCTCTCTCTCTCGTTAGATTTGTTTAATGCCGTGTTGTTTTCGGAGAGGTACTGTCGGGGACCGATATCCCATGTGGTAGGGGGAACTATTCCTAACGTTACACTGTCACCACCGGGATTATTCCTCCATTAACGTGGCCAGCGATGAGAGCCATTTTAATGTTTCATTAACTGTGATGGGCAAAATCACAAGACAGAGTAAGTAAGTAAGTAAGTAAACTTGGTGCTTAACTTCCACAGAAACCATAAGGCTTATTAGGGACGGGGAGGGAGAGGAAGGGGATATGGAGGTGGGGGAAGAGGTAGATTATGTAATCTACAAGACAGTGTCCATGAGCCACATTTTTATTAGAAGAAAGGATAGTCGAAACGGACTTGAACTGACGCCCGTCCACATTTACAAAGTAACGCCTGACCGCTAGGCCAAACAGGCTCACAATTATTATTATTCTATTGCTGCTGTATTCATGCTGGGCAGCCCATTTAGTGTGCGCTGTATTTTTGTGTCCAAACATTTAATGATGTAACTGCCGTTGCTTGGTATTTTTAACGTGCACACATCATCATTCATGCGACTGCACATTGCAGCTGTTGGAACACCGTAAACCCCTGCATGGGAACATGCCACAGCTTCCAACAGCAGACACAGGACTGATCCTGACACTTCACACTCTCAATGTAGACACAATTTTGCTGGCAGTAGGACTGGGTCTTACACTTCACACTCTCAATGTAGACACAATTTTGCTGGCAGTAGGACTGGGTCTTACTCTTCACACTCTCAATGTAGACACAATTTTGCTGGCAGCAGGACTGGGTCTTACTTCCCCCTTTTTAAAAACTTTTTCCCAATGGGTTTTTTAAAAACACAATTTTGCTGGCAGTAGGACTGGGTCTTACACTTCACACTCTCAATGTAGACACAATTTTGCTGGCAGTAGGACTGGGTCTTACACTTCACACTCTCAATGTAGACACAGTTTTGCTGGCAGTAGGACTGGGTCTTACACTTCACACTCTCAATGTAGACACAATTTTGCTGGCAGCAGGACTGGGTCTTACTCTTCACACTCTCAATGCAGACACAATTTTGCTGGCAGTAGGACTGGGTCTTACACTTCACACTCTCAATGTAGACACAATTTTGCTGGCAGTAGGACTGGGTCTTACACTTCACACTCTCAATGTAGACACAGTTTTGCTGGCAGTAGGACTGGGTCTTACACTTCACACTCTCAATGTAGACACAATTTTGCTGGCAGCAGGACTGGGTCTTACACTTCACACTCTCAATGTAGACACAATTTTGCTGGCAGCAGGACTGGGTCTTACACTTCACACTCTCAATGTAGACACAATTTCGTTGGCAGCAGGACTGGGTCTTACACATCACACTCTGAATGTAGACACATCTTAGCTGGCAACAACAGACACAGGATTGAGCTTTACACGTTAAGTTTTGTTTTGTGAGTTGTTTGTTGTTGTTGTTGTTGTTGTTGTTGTTGTTGTTGTTGTTCTTCTTCTTCTTCTTCTTCTTCTTCTTCTTCTTCTTCTTCTTCTTCTTCTTCTTCTTCTTCTTCTTCTTTCCTTCCTTCCTTCCTTCCTTCCTTCCTTCCTTCCTTCCTTCTTTCCTTTGGCTTCTTTGTTTCACTCATAGTGTTTATCGCATGTTAGACTATTGCATTACATGTATCGATGTTTTGTGCAGTACGCTCAGGTTCTGATGCTAAACGACACACTTCATAGACAGATAATTACTTTTAACGCCCAGTCAGCCATGTTAGTTATATCAGGGCGAACTTGCGCATGGATTCTTAGTGAGCCGGTTTGGCCTATCGGTAAGACGTTAGGCTGGTAAGCAGAAGGACCTCGGCTCTCCTTTCTCTTCAAAAGTTGTGGTCTGTGGACACTGTCTTGTGACTTTGTCCCTCACAATTATGAAACCAATAAAATGGCTCTCATCGCTGCCCATCTTAATGCAGAAGTCATTCTGGTGGTGACAGTGTAGCGATAGGAATATAATTTCCCTCTCCCCCCACCTCCATACCCCCTTCCCCCCTTCTCCCCGTCCGTAATAAGCCTCATGGTTTCTGTGGACGTTAAGCACCATGTTTACTTACTTACTTATTTATGGATTCTTGTATATTACACACGAGGATCATTCAAGATGCACGCTCTGTATTATCGAAGCAGACCCGGGCTTCATTGCCTCGACACTGAGATTATCTTTCTTGAACTTCCACTGAACTCAGTGCCTAAAATACATACCCCCAAACAAAACGACCAAGACGGTTTTAATAGTCCCCCCTACGCCATGTTTGCCCAACAATTCCAACGAAGAAGCGCGCCATTATTATCCAGGGCTCTGCCGGTCTCAAAGGCTGGCCTCAGACTCGTCCTCAAGACAAATTCCAAACGCAATTTCCGATGAGTCCGCGGACGACTCAAGCGAAGCGATAAGTCAGCGGCAGTAAATTTGGCGGCGGGTCGTTTTGTCGCTGGCGTTGGGCTAATCAGAGACACGATTGGCATAGCAAGTGGAGATTTTCAATTATGATAACAGCGGTGCTGAAAAGGCCGCCGTTTGGTCATTGGACGGGCATCAACAAATTCAGTAATTGAAGGGAGAGCTATCTTGGCCGGGTATCTGTCTTGAACATCAGAGGCCAGTCAAGACTTGAGACGGGCAGACACAACCCACGTGGTTGTCGTCCGTATTGTCACTGATGTTAGCACGCACAAAGGGTCCCAGTCGAGTTCTCTGATCAGGCAGTGTCTCTGTACACGAGCTGTGTGTAGTCATGGGTCATTGGTGTTGTTGTTGTTCATAATCAGTGTGAATTACTTCGAATTAACAATTGCCCGTAAACTTCCTTTTATTGTCTCTGTTGTCTGCGCTGAAACAGGCTGACAGTATTGATGTCGCAATGTCGTCCCTGCCGTAT
>JABMCL010000371.1:222500-232500 GCA_018857735.1 Alviniconcha marisindica | reverse complement strand
GGGAGATTATCTACCTATCGCTACACTGTCACCACCAGAATGACTCCTGCATTAAGATGGGCAGTGATGAGAGCCATTTCAATGTTTCGTTAATTGTGAGGGACAAAGTCACAAGACAGTGTCCACAGACCAGATCTTTTGAAGAGCGCAGTGAGTCTGTCACAAGACAGTGTCAAGAGACCACAATTTCTTAAGAGAAAGGAGAGCCGAAGCGGATTCGAACCGAGGTCCCTCTGCTTACCAGCCTAACGCCTTACCGCCACGCCAAACCGGCTCACCTTCTGGGCTCCTGCACGAGAGGACAATGGAGGCTGGTCAGTCACTCCATGTCGGACCCGGAGACGCCAGCGATGATGTCTCGTTCAGATTTGACGCCTCTGGATCCTCTGGCTGCAGCCGCGTTCTCTGTGGGGAGTGTTGGTCATCTTTCTCAATAACTGTCTGTCGACCTCAGACTCGTGGGCCAATGAGTTGACGCCTTCCAATCCATCCATACCTCTCGTCAGTGTAGTGTGTCTTGTGGTGTCTGAATTGTCTGGTCTTTTGTCTTGTCTCTTCTGGTCTGGTTTTACCCTGTCCGGTCCTGTCTTGGGGTGTTTGGTCTTGTACTGCGTTACCTGGTCTGGTCTTGTTTTGGTCTGGTCTTAATGCCCTCTGTTCTTTTGTCTTGCCCAGCTGTGTCTTTTGTGTTTGTGTGTGTGTGTTTGTGTGTGTCTGTGTGTGTGTGTGTGTGTGTGTGTGTGTGTGTGTGTGTGTGTGTGTTGTGTGTGTGTGTGTGTGTGTGTGTTGTGTGTGTGTGTGTGTGTGTGTTGTGTGTTGCTGTGTGTGTGGTGTGTGTGTGTGTGTGGTGCGTGGCGTGGTGTGTGTGTGTGGTGGTGGTGGTGTGTGTGTGGTGTGTGGTGTGTGTGTGTGGTGGTGGTGGTGGTGTGTGTGTGTGTGTTGGTGTGTGGTGTGCATGGTCGCAGATATACGCCAAGGATAATCGCTATTTTGTGTTGTCTGGTCACGAAGTGTGAACTACCACCACAACTGACTCGCCCCAACCCATCTTTTCCTTATTCATCTTTAATTCTCTCTCTCTCTCTCTCTCTCTCTCTCTCTCTCTCTCTCTCTCTCTCTCTCTCTCTCTCTCTCTCTCTCTCTCTCTCTCTCTCTCTCTCTCTCTCTCTCTCTCTCTCTCTCTCTCTCTACACATCACACACACACACACACACCACCAACACACACACACACACACACACACACACACACACACACACACCACACACACACACACACACACACACACACACAACACACACACACACACACACACACACACACACACACACACACACCACACATACCATCACACATACACACACACACACACACACACACACACACACACACACACACACACACACGCCGCGCGCGCGCACCCCCCCTCCCCCTCGCCCCCCCCCCTCCCCCCCCCTCGCCCCCCCCCCCTCGCCCCCCCCCCCCCGCCCCCCCCCGCCCCCCCCCCAACACACACGCAAACGGACACAAACTGATACACGCGCAGTCACTTGCAATCCCTACTATGCCTGGCGGAATAAAATTAGCTCTACCACGCTTTTAGCCCCAGAGAAATACCGCAGCATCTCTCACTGCCTGCCCGCCGGCTCCGCGGGCAAAGGTGCTGCCGGCTTATCAAAATCAGCGTGGATACCCCGCTAATAGATACTAATATAGTGCACGACGTGAACCACCAGCAGACTGGCCACTTATCGCTACGGCACCCTTCGCTGATCATACCCACTGCGTATACCTATACCTACCTACCTACCTGTCTGTCTGTCTGTCTACCTGTCTTAGCTCTGGGCCCGGTTCTGGCCCGGAGGGGGCAGCTACCGGACGTGGGCCGTGTAGCCGTACCGATTGTTTTGTCTTGGGAGATTGGTGCTGAGTAGGTACCACTAATTGTGCCTGACAGTGACGCTTTTAACCCGGAATGTCTCCCTTCCGCGGCCTCTCTGCCTCCAGACCGCCAGTCACTTATCACATCAAGACTGCCCCCACAATCAACGATAAACTAAACAGAGAGAGAGATATAGGGGTGTGGGAGAGAATGAGGGATGGGAGGTAGGGGGGGTAGGTAGGGGGTGGATGAACGAAGAAAAGAGCGAGAGATGGGGGGTGGGTGGATGGGAGTAAGGAGGGATGGAGGGAGGAGAAGAGAGAGAAGTGACTGAGGGGTAGAAAGAGAGAAGAAGAGTGAGGGAGAGCGAGGGAGAAGAGTGCGAGAATCCAGAGAGAGGTGGATGGGTCAAAGGAATGGGAAAGAGCGGGGCTGGAGAGAGAAGGGGGGGGGGGGGCGGAAGGGAGAGACAGAGAGAGGGGAAGAGAGAGGAGAGAGAGAGAGAGAGAGAGAGAGAGAGAGAGAGATCAGTGTCTGGCGCGTGGTAAGTGACCCTTCCATCAATTAGCGAGCCAAATGGTCCCAGCTTCAGAACATCAAAACAAAGGGATCAGCGCCGAACGAGCCATTTGTTTGACAGTCTTGCCAACAAGCCACCTTCTGCAGTCAGCCTTGGTGCCAATAACGACCTACTTTGGGCCACAACTAATGATGGACACAGAAAACGGTAGGCTTCAAGCGAAGGCTGCCGTAAGTAAACATGGTGGTTAACGTCCACAAGGCTTATTAGGGACGGGGGGATGGATGTGGGAGGGGGGGGGGGGATTGGCGGGGGCGAGGAAGATTATATACCTATCGCTACACTGTCACCACCAGAATGACTCCTGCATTAAGATGGGCAGCAATGAGAGCCATTTTAATGCTTCATTAATTGTGAGAGACAAAGTCACAAGACATTTGAAGAGAAAGGAGAGCCGAAGCGGACTCGAACCGAGGTCCCTCTACTTCCCAGCCGCTAGGCCAAGCCCATTCTTAATTGGGCGAATGTTTATTCGCGAACCTAGTTGGAAGTATTCGGCGAACCTAGTTGGTTCTTAACTGGTCGAACTTTTCTTCGCGAACCTAGTTGGAAGTATTCCGGCGTCGAACTGCGACGAAGCTATATTCGGGGTCCAAAAAGCTTCGCTCAACATGTTCTGGGAACATTCGCCCTATTCGACGAACATTGCCTCTGATTGGCTGAGAGCAGAGCTCTCCTGTGGATGAGGAAGAAATAAAAATAAAAATGGATGACGGTGTCGCTAGGTTCTTCACTCGCTTCGGAGGGAATTTGTTTATTTGTTGACTTGTGGGAGGCGCAGCCTTGTCTCGGAGACCCAGAATGAGATAGTAGTTAGTTGAATTACCCTGTGAGGGATGATTAAAGTATATTGACTTGACTTGACTTTAGCCTACATTTTCGATCATGCTGCTGCGCTCTGCCGCAAGTTCGGTCCGAAGCTTGCATCTCATTACAAGCCAGTTCAGAAGAAGTAAAGTTTGGACTGTCCGAGCCATGTTCGGCGAACTAAAAGTTCAATTAAGAAATGAATCATAGTTCGTCGAGCAGTCCGAAGTATGTTCGGCGAACAAACATTCGCCCAGTTAAGAACGGGCTTAACGCCTTACCGCTAGGCCAAACCGGCTCACAGCTAGCTACCGTTATCTGTACTCATTATTAGTTATGACCCAAACTCTAAGCAAAGACTGACGTCACTCATCGTTGTTTCGTACGTCAGGTAGTTTGAAATGTGACGGTACTCTGACTCTCCATACCTCTGCAATGACGATGTTGCCGGTCTGACAGTGAATCATGAGGACCGTGGTTTGCCAAGTGAGATTCATGACTTGGACTTGACTCCTAACGAGACTTGAAATAATAGTGAAAACTATTTTTTTCTTTTCTTTTTTTCTTTTCTTTTTCTGAGTGTCTTTTTTTTGGGACGATTCCTGGCGTGGCGGATCTTGCTCCGGACTATCTTACTGTTTGTTGTAGGTCGAGGCGTAAAGGAGTGAGGACCGGGTTCTTTTGTGAATTAGAAAGCCCCCCCCCCTCTCTCTCTCTCTCTCTCTCTCTCTCTCTCTCTCTCTCTCTCTCTCTCTCTCTCTCTCTCTCTCTCTCTCTCTCTCTCTCTCTCTCTCTCTCTCTCTCTCTCTCTCTCATACACACACACAAGAAAAGGGGGGGAAAGCATGCACTCACGCACGCACGCACTCTCTCTCTCTCTCTCTCTCTCTCTCTCTCTCTCTCTCTCTCTCTCTCTCTCTCTCTCTCTCTCTCTCTCTCTCTCTCTCTCTCTCTCTCTCTTAGACAGATAGACGGATAGACAGATAGACATATAGATGGCCTAGATAGGTAGACAAACAGGCAATACATAGACAGATATATAGGTAGGAAGACAGACAGATAGATAGACAATCATTATACATAGATGGATGGTTTTTAACGCCCAGCCCGCATGACGGTCTTATGAGGGCGAGTATCTGCAGTCATACTTACTTTAGTTTCAAACCATACTTTCAAAATGATGACAATCGCACCGCACTACGGAGTTTTCACAGGGACTGACACTGGCACCGAAGAAACGTGCCCACAGCGGGCAGACCAGAGATAAGACGCCTCGCAGCAAGTTGTAGTTTACTTGCATGGGAACGATTTGTGCGTAATGGCGCCGGTAGAAGCTGTTGAGAGGTACTACTTACATCTAATCACTTGTGTCTGCTTCTGCGTCCCACTCCCCGGCTTCTTCAATTAGTCGCCAATTTCCCGTTTTGTTAATTGAAGTGTTCGCTCGTCAGCAGCCTCTTGGGTGAAGATCTTCACTGGCTATCCGGCTAATTCACAACCGATGCGCTGCTTCGCTGGTGCTCTTCTTCCCTGACCTGCATTGCCAGTCAGGGGTTTGGCACAAGCTTCTCAGCGAGATGATTGAAGGGGACTGGAGGCTTTGACTCGGAGCAGGCAAAAGGTTGATATGGATGAGGCCGGGGAAGCCTGGCCGTTTTGAGGCTACTCCTGGCTTTGGGTAGATGTGGCAAGAGAGAGGTGGAGGGAAAGGGGGGTGGGGGTGGGGGTGGGGGGTTGCTGGAAGATCTAACCACTGTAACTCAAAAATCTGAAACAGAACGAAGCCCACAGTAACTCACGTCTGACATGGTGGCACTTCAGCTTCGTTTGCCTGTGTCCTTTTCAAGTCGGTTTAGCCTGGATCATGTGCAATTTTGTTTCGTCTAGATGCTCTTAACTTTACAAGTCTTTTTAGATTTGTATTGTCTGTCTGGTTCATTACCAGCATTTCTTTGTCTGGATCCCAGTCAGCTTATTGTACTGTAGCGCCGGATAGTCTTCGGTTTTTGTTTTGTTTGTTTGTTTGTTTGTTGTCGTTTTGTTGTTGTTGTTTTTATATATAATTATCATTTATTTTGTCTGAATCCCCTGGCATATTGCATTGCGTGGATACTCTTAAGCTTCGTACTGCTTGGATACCCTTGACCATCGTACTATATAGGTTTTCTTCAACATCGTACACTTGAAGGTCGCGTTGCCTGAGTCTTCTTGGACGTCGTACTGCTTTGGTCATATCGACCATGGCATTCCACGGGTACTCTTAAACACCCTACTGCCTTGGTCTTCCTGAACGTCGTGTTGCTATGGTCTTCTTGAACATCGTATTTCCCGGGTGCTCTTGAATATCGTACTGCCTTAGTCCGCTTGCATGTCGTATTGCCCGGGTACTCTTGAACATCGTACTGCCTCGATCCTCATGAACGTTGTGTTGCAAGGATCGTCTTGAACATCGTATTTCCATGGTTCCCTTGAACATCGTACTGTCTTGTCCTCTTAAACATCGTATTGCCCAGGTACTCTTGAACATCGTACTTGAACTGCCCAAGTACTCTTGAACATCGTACTGCCTTGGTCCTCTTGAACATCGCATTGCCCGCGTACTCTTGAACATCGTACTGTCTTGGTCCTCTTAAACATCATATTGCCCAGGTACTCTTGAACATCGTACTGCCTTGTTCCTCTTGAACATCGTATTGCCCGGGTACTCTTGAACAGCGTACTGCCTTGGTCCTCTTCAACATCGCATTGCCCGCGTACTCTTGAACAATGTACTGTTTTAGTCCTCTTGAATGTCGTGTTGCCTGAGTCTTCTTTAACGTCGTATTGCCCGGGTACTCTTGAACATCGTACTGCCTTGGTCCTCTTGAACGTCGAATTGCCCGGGTACTCTTGAACATCGTACTGCCTTGGTCCTCTTGAACGTCGTATTGCCCAGGTACTCTTGAACATCGTATTGCCCAGGTACTCTTGAACATCGTACTGCCTTGGTCCTCTTGAACGTCGTATTGCCCAGGTACTCTTGAACATCGTACTGCTATGGTCCTCTTGAACAGCGTATTGCCCGGGTACTCTTGAACCTCATACTGCCTTAGTCCGCTGGAACGTCGTACTGCCTCGGTCCTCTTTAACGTTGTGTTGCCCGAGTCTTCTTGAACATCGTACTACCCTCGTCCTCTTGAATGTTGTGTCGTTTGAATCTTCTTGAATGTCGAGCTTCCGTAGTGTCTTCTCAAACATGACCGTTTGCAAGCTTATTTCGTTCCTTCAGCTTTAAATTGTGCCCAAGCTCTTCAAGCTTTCATGCCATCTTCCGTTACTCCCCGTCTTGAACGGTATCCGGGTTGTTCTGTCCAAGTCTCTTAAGGTTTGCTCCGTTACACTCTTAACTGTAAAGAAATCAATCATGATTGTTACGAAAAGAGTTCCTGTTCAGGCGAAGCAAACCAAAACACAAAACACACAAAGCAAACAGCAGTTACAACAACAACAACAACAAAAATGACAACAACAAACGAAAGCAATCCAAAAATGACAGCACAGACGGAAAGCAACATCGACAGAAGACAAATTCGAACACATGCACACACACACACAGACAACAACAACAGACAACACACACACACACACACACACACACCACACACACACACACACACACACACACACACACACACACCACACACACACACACACACACACACACACACCACACGCACGCACACACACCACAGCACACCACACACACACACACACACAGTGACCACCACACACACACGCACGCACACACAGACACGCTCACGCACGCACGCACGCGCACACACACACACAGACACGCTCGCACACACACACACACACACACACACACACACACACACACACACACACACACACACACACACACACACAACACACACACACACACAACACACACACACACACACACACACACACACACACACACACAAACACAGACACACACACACACACACACACACACACACACACACACACGCGCGCGCGCGCGCGCAAGAAAACAAAACATAGCACGTAATAGTGCATCAAGGGATAAACAAACAAAAAAAAAAAAAAAGATAGAGGGTGTGGTAAACACTGAAGCTAAATTATAAATCTAAAACAACTGTTGAAAACAAAACAAAACAAAAACAGCGTTTTATGCAGAACATTACTCGACTATTTGCGAAACACGCCGAGACTGCTCCAGAAGTGAGCTACATCCTCCACAAGTGAAGTTAATGTTGCTCACTTGGCTGCCTCATTGCCCGAGACACGAGCATGGTTGTGGTGGGTGGGGGGAGGGGAGGGGAGGGAGGGGGGACGGTAAAGGGGGTGAATGGAAAAAGAGTGTAGGGGAGGGGGGCTCTGGGGGGGGTGAAGGGGAGGGGGGGGGGGGCAAACCCCAAACTGCGGGCGTCGAAAGCTCTGCCTTGAATGAAGAGCTAATTGACTCCATTCCTCACCCGCCAGTTATGAGACAGAAACTGAGCCACGGGGGCGGGGCCACGGAGAGCCAGAACGAGGTCCGCTCGGCTCCTTCATCTCTGTGACCGTAAAACTGATGAACAGCAACGTTTTCGTCGACTTGAAACGGAGCTGGGTATTGCATGCGAAGTCCTAATTATGGGGTGTCTTGTCACCGCCGCGTTTATAATTAACAGCCACGCTTATGACCTGTTTTTTGGAAAGGATGGTCAGAGTTGATGCAAAACATATAGCCGGGGCATTCCACCACTTCATTATCCTTAAGATTTCCACACACACACACAACACACATCACACACACACACACCACACACACACACACACACACACACACACACACACAACACACACACACACACACACACACACACACACACACACACACACACACACTGTGACCCTCACACACACACACACACACACACACACACACACACACACACACACACACACACACACACACACACACACACACACACACACACACACACACACACACACACACACACACACTGACTGACCACTCACACACACACACACACACAACACATGCACAGCACCAGCACACACGCACGCACGCACGCACGCACGCACGCACCGCACACACGCACGCACGCACGCACGCACGCACGCACGCACGCACGCACGCACGCACGCACACACACACACACACACACACACACACACACACACACCAGCTCGCGTGCGTGGCAGTGAATGAATCTGACGATGAACGAGGAGAAAGAAGGAATTCTCGCTTGAAAAGCTGCAGTGGCGGAGGGAGACAGACAGACAGGCACAGAGAGACAGAGGCACACAGAGAGAGAAACACGGATACAAGAGAGAGAGAGAGAGATGGATACAAGAGAGAGAGAGGGGGGTGCGAGGTAGGTGAAAGTAAAGTGACATTTATGGCGTTGCAGACATTGAACAGAGTCGTTGAGCTCTCTCCCTTCGCTGACAGTTGTGAGGAGGGAACTGTCTACGTGCCTTCTCCCCTTCAGCAGTGCAGACATAGCGTCATCAGGGGAGCCACACTCCAAGGGCACAGTACACCCTCCAGCAATGCAAGTATAGCGTCACCAGCGGAGCCACACTCCAAGGGCACAGTACACCCTCCAGCAATGCAAGTATAGCGTCACCAGCGGAGCCACACTCCAAGGGCACAGTACACCCTCCAGCAATGCAAGTATAGCGTCACCAGCGGAGCCACACTCCAAGGGCACAGTACACCCTCCAGCAATGCAAGTATAGCGTCACCAGCGGAGCCACACTCCAAGGGCACAGTACACCCTCCAGCAATGCAAGTATAGCGTCACCAGCGGAGCCACACTCCAAGGGCAGTGCACACATAGCGTCATCAGCGGAGCCAGACTCCAAGGGCAGGGCACACATAGCGTCATTAGCGGAGCCACATTCCAAGGGCAGGGCAAATGTAGCATCATCAGTGGTTCCACATCACACCGTCATCCTTTTTTTTCTTTTTCTTTTTCTTTCTTTTCTTTTCTTTTTCTTCTTCATCTACAGGATAGCTCTCTTTGCTCTCAACCAATCAGAGGCAACGTTCGCCGAACTGGGCGAATATTGCCAGAACATGTTGAGCGAAGCTTTTTGGACCCTGAACATGACTTCGTCCGAGTTCGACGAATACCCCGAACTAGGTTGGCGAAATAAAAGTTCGCCCAATTAAGAACCAACTATGTTCGCCGAACTTTTTTCAGGTTTGACGAATACCCCGAACTAGGTTCGCGAAGCAAAAGTTTGCCCAATCAAGAATGGGCTTTAGGTTGACCAAGTACAGCACATGAACTGCATCCGCCAGCCAAGGAAAGGCCAGATGTCACAAGGGAGGGTAACTCTCGAGAATCAAAGCTGAATACGTCGGCCTTCCCTTTGCTTTAACACGTCAGTTTGGGCTGTTTCGTTTGGCAGCCACTACACTTAAGACGGATGGTTCTGACCACGAGAGGCTCGAACGGTTCGCCTCAACCATACGACCGAAGCTGCAAGTAAGTAAGTAAACATGGTGCTTAACGTCCACAAAACCGTACGGCTTATTAGGGACGGGGAGAAGGGGGGAAAGGGGTATAGAGGTGGGGGGAGAGGGAGATTATATACCTATCGCTACACTGTTACCACCAGAATGATTCCTGCATTAAGATGGGCAGCGATGAGAGCTATTTAATGTTTCAGTAGGAAGTGATGGACAAAGTCACAAGACAGTGTCCACA
>JABMCL010000371.1:207500-215000 GCA_018857735.1 Alviniconcha marisindica | reverse complement strand
GAACATCTCTACCCGTGAGTTCAGGAGGCAATCAGCCAGGCGGCCAGATAGGCACCGGGTCTTGTCAATGTCGCTATTTACCAGTAAATAATCGCGGCCAATTTATCCAATTAAGGGGGATCTTTCATGATGCGCCGCAGAAAACGTGATTGGTTATTGGGGCATTATGAGGCCGCGGTAAATTAGAAATTTGCGTGTGTCTAATAGCCCCGCATCGCTGCCGCGTCAATCAGACCAGGGGGGAAATTTCAAGTTAAAAAAAAAAAAAGGGGGGAGAGAGAGAGAAAAGGAAGAAAGAAAAATCACCGCGTCAAGCGCGCCGGGCATTCTGTTGTAGAAAATGATGCGTTTAGGGGAAACGGCAAACCGATAATGCCGCTTGTAGGCCGTGCGGCAGGGAGAGGCTGGGAATTACGCCTTCTTATCGAGGCAAAGCGTGTAAATATCAATTTATTGGTCAAACGAAGGGAGATAACTGAGCGGAAGCTGAAGAAAAGGGGGCCGAAAGGGTCTCCGCCAGTGAAGAGTCTGTGCACATCCCCGGTTTCCCCGGGAGCACGAGCGGCGATAAGACAGCCTCGGTCTCTGTGGCGGCCCAGCCCCCGGGCTGTTGACGGGGGGGAAGCGGCGTTATCTCCCCTGCTGGCCCCCTTCAAGACGTTCTCCCGCTTCACTTGAAGACTCCAGGGGCAGACCGGCAAATCAAAGTGCGGATATTAATACAGAATTTCTCTCTGAACCGATAAGATTCTCATCACGATAAAAATGATAGTGAATAATTTCCCTTTGCCGAGCAGTGCAGGGCTATAGGGGGCGCGCTGGCAACTGGAGGCGGAGATTATTCAAACAGCGTTGCAAAGTTGCCGAAGCAAGCAAACGACAGATAAGGCCAACTGGTGATAAAAGAGAGAACTGTCTGGAGTGCTGCGCAGGAAATTATTTTCTTTATCGTGTAAATGGTGTCAATTTTCACATTTTCTTCTCACCAGCAACCAACCCTCCCCGGGGTTCCAGCAAGAATGAATGAGAGTTTGCGAGATTTGCATCACATCATTATGACCGCCGTATTGGATTGGACTAAAAGGCAATGTTTTCTATAAGCCTCTGCGTCCTTGCTTAGCCGCTAAGTACAGAAGCAAAGGAATGAGTGAACAACTGCTGGTGAGGTTGACAAAATAGAACAGCTCTAGAGAACTGTACTCACCTATACGACTGGGCACCATGTCCCCTGGTGGACTGAATGAAAAATGTTCAAACTTCCTGTGGCCCTTTTAAATTACACGTTGTTGCTCAGCAGGTGGAATAAGTGTGTGTGTGCGTGCGTGTGCGCGCGCGCGTGTGTGTGTGTGTGTGTGTGTGTGTGTGTGTGTGTGTGTGTGTGTGTGTGTGTGTGTGTGTGTGTGTGTGTGTGTGTGTGTGTTCATAATTACGTGGGTAGATCGTGCTCTTCCTAATTTTCGTCATTTTGATGACGTCGTTTTAAATCTACGTTTAGATCCTTAACATCGTTTTACTTCAACTCCTTGTCTATCTTCTCTTCTTCTTGACTTCCTTCTTCTTTTATTGTTTTCTGTCTTCTGACACCGGACGTAGACTATGTGTCGAAAGTGCTTGTGTCGTCGTATAGGTGAGTACAAAAGCAAAGTTTAGCTATAGACAATCGCACGAAGCTGTATTATTACACGAATGACTCCAGACTGCAGTAATCCAAAACTCTTTTTTTTTTTTTTTTCTTTTTTTTTCTTTTTCTTTCGCTGCTGACCCTCCGTAAAGTGACAAAATAATCAACGCAATGATCGCTGTCGCTTCACAGGAAGAAGAAGAATAGAAGAAGCCACACTGCTGAACCCAGTACCAGCAGTACTCATTCCCGCCAAGAACCATCAGAGACTGGAATGACCTGCCCCAGGAAGTCACTGAGACCATGACCATCGACACATTTGTGTCAAGGGCCTCCAGACTGCAGTAATCCAAAACTTTTTCTCTTTTTTTTTGCGCTGCTAACCCTCCGTAAAGGGACAAAATAATCAACATGATGATTGTGGTCGTTTCACAGGAAGAAGAAGGAAAAGAAGAAGAAGCAGAAGCTCTCTGGTCTTCGTTCGCGGAAAGACGAGTCACGAGACATCTTTGTTTCCTTCGCATAGAATGCTGTAAAGGTGCAATGGAGCGATGGACCGTGAAAGTCTGTATTAATTTACATTGCAGTCAGGAATGCAGCAGCTGTTTCGTGTGGCTTCAGAGTACTGATAGTCGTTTTGTCCCATTTTTTTCTGTCAGATACTTCCAGGTCGAAAGTCGTTAGGCGTATGCACAGTCCCGGTGTGGCTGACTTCCTTCTCGATCTTTCTGCTCACTTCCTTCTCGATCTTTCTGCTCAGGTAACAAGGTTGTTACAGTTCTCTTCTCCTCTCCTTTGACTGCGACTGCTCTCGTCTGTCTCGCGCATGGGCATGACGCAGAGGCCTTCATGCTATGTTCTCGTCTGTCTCACGCGTGGGCATGACTCAGAGACCTTCAAGCCATGCTCTCGCCTGTCTGCACGGCCATGACACAGGGACCACCATGCCATGCTCTCCCCTGTCTGCACGGCCATGACACAGGGACCACCATGACATGCTCTCGCCTGTCTGCACGGCCATGACACAGGGACCACCATGCCATGCTCTCGCCTGTCTGCACGGCCATGACACAGGGACCACCATGCCATGCTCTCCCCTGTCTGCACGGCCATGACACAGGGACCACCATGACATGCTCTCGCCTGTCTGCACGGCCATGACACAGGGACCACATGCCATGCTCTCGCCTGTCTGCACGGTCATGACACAGGGACCACCATGCCATGCTCTCGCCTGTCTGCACGGTCATGACACAGGGACCACCATGCCATGCTCTCGCCTGTCTGCACGGTCATGACACAGGGACCACCATGCCATGCTCTCGCCTGTCTGCACGGTCATGACACAGGGACCACCATGCCATGCTCTCGCCTGTCTGCACGGTCATGACACAGGGACCACCATGCCATGCTCTCGCCTGTCTGCACGGCCATGACACAGGGACCACCAAGCCATGCTCTCGCCTGTCTGCATGGCCATGACACAGGGACCACCATGCCATGCTCTCGCCTGTCTGCACGGCCATGACACAGAGGAGCATGTCATGCTTTCGTTTGTCTCCACGGGCATGACACGGAGACCTTCATGCCATGGTCTCGTCTGTCTCATGCATGGGCATGACACACAAACCTTCAAGCCATGCTCTCGCGTGTCTCATGCGTGGGCATGACTCAGAGGTCTTCAAGCCATGCTCTCGCCTGTCTGCATGGTCATGACACCGGGACCACCATGCCATGCTATCGCCTGTCTCACGCACGGGCATGACACATAGACTTTGGTTTAAACAAGAATTTATTCAAATACAAAATAAAGACACAATGCAAGGTTCATGAGCGCATCAACAAGCTTGGGGATGTCCCGACACGTCGTCTGTCTCCATGAGCATGACACAGAGGTTATCACGCCATGATCTCATCTGTCTGAGCGGACATGACACACAGTCCATCATGTCATGCTCTCGTCTGTCTCCATGGGTATGACACAGAGGCTTCATGCCATGCTCTCGTCTGTCTCCATGGGCATGACACAGAGGTCATCATGTCCTGCTCTCGTCTATCTCCATGGGCATGACACAGAGGTCATCATGTCATGCTCTCGTCTATCTCCATGGGCATGACACAGAGGTAATCATGTCATGCTCTCGTCTATCTCCATGGGCATGACACAGAGGCCATCATGCCATTCTCTCGTCTGTTTCCATGGGCATGTCACAGAGGTCATCATGTCATGCTCTCGTCTATCTCCATGGGCATGACACCGAGGCTATCATGTCATGCATGCATCTGATCCATGGACGGAGAAATCCCAAAACTGAAGGACAAAATTATGCACTCTCTCTCTCTCTCTCTCTCTCTCTCTCTCTCTCTCTCTCTCTCTCTCTCTCTCTCTCTCTCTCCCCTCTCTCATGCTTGTATCGTCAACCATTCTGTTTAATTTATCGATACCACTCCCCCCCCCTCTCTATCTCTCTCTCTCACACACACACACACACACACACACACACACACACACACACACACACACACACACACACACACACACACACACACACACACACACACACACACACACACACACGAGAGAGAGAGAGAGAGAGAGAAGGCGGAGCAGAGAGAGGTGATCTGGAGAAAAACAAATTAGGAACAGACTGACGATCCATAAAATCGCTTCCACGTCCAGTCTACAACATACACAGAGAAAAGCACTTTCCACCCCAATCTATAGTCCCTTACCCATGCACCTGAGCGATAGCAGAACGGCTAGAGGCCGTTCCTTCTGCGGACTGGTAAACGAACAGAGGAGCACCGCCTCCTGGACACTTACCTCTCTGAAATAATGATACAAAAAAGGAAGCAGAAAGAGCTATAACGTAGTCACCCCGCCATGTAGAAAATATCGCTGTCGGAAAAGAAATCACAACGACTCTCGTCAGCCTCTCATGAAACTTAATGCACGACTCGGTATTTCACGCTTCGACGGCCTGCAATTGAGCCCAACTATCTGGTAATAACGCCTTTATTTGGCAGCTTAGCTTCTTATTTCACACAGCGCTGTAGATGGGATCGTTTGGCAATAATTGACCATTTTATGCTGCCACCGCGCATGCCTCTACATCCCGGCTGTCTTTGATCTTCCCAGGGGCGTTTGCTGGGCTTTTCTTCACCACGCCAATCATTCTCTCTTCTACCCCCTCACCCCAAAAAAATCATTTTCTGTCCTAATATCAACACTATCTCGCCAAGCCCCTCCGCGACTCTTCGGGAACATTGGCTTCTAAGGCTGTGGGATTTTAACCACGAGACCAAGACGACAGCAACCTTTTAAACGGCCGAGACGAAGGGAAGGATGGGGCGAAACTGAATACGGTTGAGAAACGGCCGCGATACACGGCCACACAGGCGTGTCATTGGACAGAGGGGGGGACGACGCGAAGATGGCAAAGTCAGATAGAAGGTAATAGAAGCTAATGAGCTGCCTCTGCTGAATTTCCTCCGACGACTTGCCGGAACCGTCCAAGGGACGAGCGTGTGTCGGTTCCGCTTGGCTGCTTCTCGGCGACGGTCGTACCCTGGCGCCAGTGAAGCGTGTCGCGGTCGGCACCGTGCTACCTGTCGGCGGGGAGTATGACGGTCACGTGACTGGCGGGAACTCGTTCCGCAACGTGTTCAACTCTTGCAGTTAGTAGTTGGCGTACAAAGTAACTTGCTGTTTCGAGGATGTTTAATTAGTGGAAGCTACAGCTGCCTCTCCGTGAAAAGCCTGCACGTGGATGCTGCACGTGTCCACGGCCTACTGAATCAGATGCCCTGCGTTGATTCTCTCGTCACACAACTCAGTTGTGTCTCTCAGTCGGGCGTGACGTGCTGCCCTGTACCTCGCAAAGGCAGGCAATGTTAACCTCTTCATTGCCGCAGCCTGTAAAAGTTCCCGGCTGAAAAGTTCATGCATACGCCTACAAACAGTATATGTTCCGGTCCTATAACAAATCTTCTTTCAATATTGCGCGTTTTGCTGAAAATCCTTTCACCTGCAAATGCGAAAAAGAAAACAAAAAAGCTTAAGGATTTCAAATTTCGGTCTTTTATTGGTTGTTTTCAAATGACAGCGTGGCACTGAAAGGGTTAATACAGTACGCGAGCTGGTTGTACTGATGCACATGCGTGGCGTCATCTGTCAAAACAGAGAAATGTGACATGACAGAGCAGTCATCTGTCGAACGGTGCAATCTTGCCTTCAGATCTCACGATAAAAACCATTAAGGCTTGATTGAAAACGACTCGGTGAAGCAGAAAGACTCGCTGGGCATGGTAACAGTTTAAGCAGACAACAAACTTGAATTAAACAAAATACTACAAGTACAAACTATTACCTTCTGATTTAAAGGCACAAAGGTGAGACTCAGCTGAGATCGACGCAGTCTGTGCAGATGAAAATAATCAGCTCTAGTAATAATAATAATAATAATAACAATAATGTACATTTATCATGCGCTCATCAACGCCCTGAGCGCTCACATGATACATATTAACCTAAATATGATATTCTATACACACGTAGAGCATAGTTCTACCAAAACAATTTACATAAAGTATTATAAAAAATATAAAAAATATTTAAAAAACGCACTACAAACACACACACACACACACACACACACACACACACACACACACACACCACCCACGCACGCACGCACGCACGCACGCACGCACGCACGCACGCACGCACGCACGCACGCACACACACACACACACACACACACACACACACACACACACACAACACACACACACACACACACACACACACTGACTGTAGCGAAACGGGGTACGATATTAGTTAGGATGGAAATACTGTGAGAAGAGGAAGGTTTTCAGTCTGGCTTTAAAAGATGACAGGGTTGAGCAATGTCTAAGGTCTTGTGGGAGTGAATTCCAAATGTGGGGTCCAAAGCAAGAGAAGGCGCGGAAGCCACGAGTCTTGCGTTTGTATTGTTGGATTTCCAGCATGCGGGTGTCAGAAGAAGAGCGTAGTGTACGAGATGGAGTGTAGACATGCAGCAGTTCAGAGAGGTGAGCAGGACCAGAACCATTTATAGCACTGAAACACATACAAGCGACTTTATACTTAATACGTTCTGAAATGGGAAGTCAGTGCAGTTTTTCCAGGAGAGGTGTTGAGTGTTGGTGACGGGTGCCAGGAGAACAAGTCTTGCAGCAAAGTTATGAATTTTCTGGAGAGGTTGGATGACAGAATTAGGTGTACCCACGAGGAGACAGTTGCAGTAGTCAAGCCGTGAAAGGATATAGGAAGTAACAAGAGTCTTGGTTGCGTCTTCAGTGAGAAACATGCGGATTGAACTAATGCGTTTGGCAGATTTTTATGACGTGCTTCTTCATGGACAGTTTTGAGTCAAGAATGATTCCAAGGTTCCTGGCAGAATCAGAGAAGGGGATGTTGTGAGAGCCAAGAGTAATAGTAATAGTAAGAGTAAGAGGCTGCCATGGCAAAAAGAATTCAGTAAACATGATGTTGTCGGCGAAACTGACGGATATTTTGGAACATGACGATAAGAAAATAGTTGTCAGCAAAATCATCACACAAGGGAGTTAATTAGTGCCCGAAAGACCTCAGACAAACAAAACAAGAAAGACCTGAGTCGCCTGAGGTAAGAGCCACCTGGAATGTGTGTAAATACAACGTACGTAAACTCCACCAGAGATACATCCTAATAATAATACATTTTATTTATAATGCGCCTGTCCGAGTTCTACAAAAACGAGCTCCAAGCACAGTACAGCTTCACATGTCAGACTCAATACATAGCTAAGAAATACATGCATTAAAAAAAAACCAGGATCTAGGTAATACAATTGCA
>JABMCL010000371.1:192500-197500 GCA_018857735.1 Alviniconcha marisindica | reverse complement strand
AAGTAAGCTGGTGTTTTACACCCAGTCAACCAGTACGGTTATATCAGGACGTCAAGTGGTAGAACAACACTTAAACAACGGTTCAAGGTTTCAAGGTTTTATGGAGCTTTTTGCCCCTTGGGGATAGAAAGCAAAGTTGCATTTGCACAAGACATTCCGACTTATAAACAAGTACATGAGTACTGATAATAAATTACTACCGCACTTTATGCATTAGACAAAAACAAGCGCTCGAACACAAACGAAAGTTGTTGTGAATATATAACTAAGCGCAAAAAAGGCGGGTAGAAGGTAAAAAAAGAAATGTAGGCTATTTTGTGGTTATGGTGTCTTTGTGCCTGCTAGTGTATGAAAGAATTTCTTTCCTACACTGGCTGGCATCTTAATGCAGCCAACATTCATTCATTCTTTTCTTGCTTTTGACATTTGACAACAATTTGCCATCTTGTCATCGTAAATGTCTATGTAATTATCATTTTATCTATAGATAACACTCAAATAAGCATATTGCTTTTGTGTTTCCTGTACTTATTTGTTGAGCTGATGATTACGATGGATGAATGCATCAATGCCAGCGCTGTAAGTACACCACTTCGGTGGATATTCAAAAAACGCGCTATAAAAAGCTAGTCACTCATGTCGAATCACTTGCGAGCGCAGTGAGTCCGCTCGAGAGCTGTATAAAAGCAATCATCATCATCAATCAATTTGGTTTAAACCAACATTGTTTCATACACTGGCTGGTACAAAGACACCAAGCCAACATAGCATCCACGTGCGCACTTAAACATAAGTCCCGTGTGCCTCGGGTAGAAAGAGTTCCGTCTCGATTCAGACAATTTAGGTTTTATTTATGCTGGCGTGAGCAACGTGTGCGGTTACATAATAGACGCCTGATATAATCTGGGTTCTCTGTTATTCTGTTATATGCTTACTACCATTTAAGCGCCAACGAAGAACTGTCCGTTAGCTGACAGTTTTCCGAGACCTACGGCGTAATCAATTATGGCAGTGGTTGGAGGAACATGAGGATGTGGTAAGTAAGTAAACATGGTGCTTAACGTCTACAGAAACCATAAGGCTTATTAGGGACTGGGAGAAGGGGGCGTGGGAGGTATGGAGGTGGGAGAAGAGGGAGATTATATACGTATCGCAACACTGTCACCACCAGAATGACTCCTGCATTAAGACGGGCAGCGATGCGAGCCATTTTAATGTTTCGTTAACTGTGACGCACAAAGCCACAAGACAGTGTCCACAGACCACAAATTTTGAAGACAAAGGACAGCCGAAGCGGATTCGAATCGAGGTCCCTCTGCCTACCAGCCTAAAACTAGGGCTTGGAGTTTGAGTCAGCCGCTGTCAGTGCTGAGTGGCAAAGAAGGAAGGTAGGTGGAAACGTCAGCAGGTGTTGTAGGTGATGGTGACTGGAACGTCAGCAAGTGTAGGTGATGGTGACTGGAACGTCAGCAGGTGTTGTAGGTGATGGTGACTGGAACGTCAGCAAGTGTTGTAGGTGATGGTGACTGGAACGTCAGCAGGTGTTGTTGGTGATGGTGACTGGAACGTCAGCAAGTGTGTTGTGGTGGTGACTGGAACGTCAGCAAGTGTTGTAGGTGATGGTGACTGGAACGTCAGCAGGTGTTGTTGGTGATGGTGACTGGAACGTCAGCAATTGTTGTTGGTGCTGGTGACTGGAACGTCAGCAGGTGTTGTAGGTGATGGTGACTGGAACGTCAGCAGGTATTGTATGTAGGTGATGGTGACTGGAACGTCAGCAGGTGTTGTCGGTGATGGTGACTGGAATGTCAGCAAGTGTTGCTGGTGATGGTGACTGGAACATCTACAGGTGTTGTAGGTGATGGTGACTGGCTCACGATGACTCCAAGCACTGGTTTACGACATCCTGGAGGAAGGTGCCGGAAAGCGATGCTGGGAGTGTGTGGCGCAGTATGACGTTACGCTGCCTGTGGAAGTGGCTGTAAGCGATGAGCGGCAGAGCCGTGCGGCTAGATTAGGACGGAGATACTACAGCAAGTGTAGTGTAGTGTCTGTGGTTAGGACGGGTGAAAACAAAGTCAGTGATGTTCACAACCTGACGTTGTCTCCAGCACCCACCCACAGCACAGACACAACAACGCCACGATCTGTGTGCTGATAATCTGGCACAGACAGTGGAGAGAGGCTTGAAAATACCCCCATCACCCCCCCCCCCCCCCCCCCCTCTTCTCTCTCTCTCTCTCTCTCTGTCTGTCTGTCTGTCTGTCTGCTGTCTGTCTGTCTGTCTTCTCTCTCTCTCTCTCTCTCTCTCTCCTCTCCTCTCTCTCTCTCTCTCTCTCTCTCTCTCTCTCTCTCTCTCTCTCTCTCTCTCTCTCTCTCTCTCTCTCTCTCTCTCTCTCTCTCTCTCTCTCTCTCTCTCTCTCTCTCCCCCCATCAGCCTATGGTTTTAATTTGTTTTCCTTTCTCTCTTCTTCACAGTAAGTGACCTTGTTTGATGTCAGTATTAACTAATGACAACCGAATAGATATGGTGGAGAGTGATTCGACGATGATATAATTATGGATAGGCAGTGCACACCATGTTTATTTTGTGTGTTTTTGTGTGTGAGTGTGTGTGTGTGTGTGTGTCAGTGGGGGGGGGGGAGTGTGAGTGTGTGCTTCTGCATATGTGTGCGTGTGTGCGTGTGTGTGTGTGTGTGTGTGTGTGGGGTGTGTGTGTGTGTGTGTGTGTGTGTGTGTGTGTGTGTGTGTGTGTGTGTGTGTGTGTGTGTGTGTGTGTGTGTGTGTGTGTGTGTGTGTGTGTGTGTGTGTGTGTGTGTGTGTGTGTGTGTGTGTGTGTGTGTGTGTGTGTGTGTGTGACAGTTAGCCAGGTGTAGGTGACATGCACAGGCCGCTATCTCCTTCATTAAACGCCTCGTTTGTGTTAACTGATTCCCTTTCGGCTTAATTACCATCAGCTCCCTTGTCACTGTCAGCAGCAAGATCAACACTCCTACAGAAAGCCTCTTCTCTGCTGTAGCTGTGGGGTAAAGCAAGTCATTAACAGTTGCAAGTCATTAACAGTAGCAAGTCATTAACAGTAGCAAGTCATTAACAGTCAGTCATTACTGGCAGAACTGCGAAGTAAAACAAGTCATTAACAGTCATTACTGGTACAGCTGCGGAGTAAAACAATTCATTAACAGTCATTACTGGTTGAACTGCGGAGTAAAACAAGTCATTATCAGTCATTACTGGTTGAACTGCGGAGTAAAACAAGTCATTAATAGTCAGTCATTATTGGTAAAGCTGCGGATTAAAAAATAATTAACAGTCAGTCATTATTGGTAAAGCTGCGGATTAAAAAATAATTAACAGTCAGTCATTATTGGTAGAGGTGCGGAGTAAAACAAGTCATTAACAGCCAGTCATTACTGACAGAGCTGCGGAGTAAAACAAGTCATTAACAGTCAGTCATTACTGACAGAGCTGCGGAGTAAAACAAGTCATTAACAGCCAGTCATTACTGACAGAGCTGCGGAGTAAAACAAGTCATTAACAGCCAGTCATTACTGACAGAGCTGCGGAGTAAAACAAATAATTAACAGTCAGTCATTATTGAGAGATGCAGCTTTCCAGCGGCTAGTCGCTTACTCGCTTTCATTGTGCACGGAAACAGACAAGTTATATCCTCTCGTAGCAACTCTAACAATATTGGTCTAGATAATAAAGATGATGATAAAACCGCAGGAACATCAGTGATATCAACAATAACAAAGTAGATAGTTATAACATATCCATAGGCTAGAAATGGAACAGGCTTCAACAGAAAAAAAATCTGAAACAAAACTGACTGCTGGTCTTTTGAAATAAGATCAAATCAGGTGCAAGAATCATGTAGTATTGACTACATTGTATATAGCAGAGACAGTGATCATGACAATAATAATACCAATAATAAAAAGGGGATTTCTTTAGCGCTCATCTACCACACAAGGTGGGAATACAGGACGCTTTATAATAAACCATCCATTTCAACCGATGCAATATTAGCAGTAATAGTACTGATCGATGAGATCGTAACAATAAAACAGATTATCATCAATAAATTATATAAGATTTACTATCATTGACGGGAGCTGCCACAAGTATCATTTTTGTCGCAACAAAAGTATGCTTGTCGTGACAAAATTGACGTGTTTGTCGCGACGTGTTTGTCGTGACAAGCATACATTTATTGTGCCAAAAAACGTGTTTTTGTCGTGACAAACATGTGTTTGTCTCGACAAAAATGATACTTGTGGCATCTCCCGCCAATGATGATTTACTTCCTCCTGTAAGATCCTTATTACATGAAAGCTACCCACCACCCACCCCCAAAAAGCACACACACACACACACACAAAGCTGGCAGTTGCACTACTTGTGAGAATATCATACATGATGGCACATAATGACAGTAGAATGTCTGATGGACGTCCCACAACTTCCGGTGATAGGGTCAGAGACTATCAGGGGAAACAACCTGTATCCACCAGATCGGCGGAAGTGACGAAGTCGCTTTGAAGGCGGCATGGCAGAGCGCTGACGTCCCGGGCAGACGCAAAGCAGGCGTGACCGTCCAAGCGACCCTGTGCGGCCCGATACTTGACGTCAAACTAATTACCCGCGTCTGCTGCCTCTTGGGGATGGGTCTGGCACCTCCAGCGGCTCGCAAGGGTCTGGTACACTTTGAGGAAGGGCTGCCAAAAACTCCCTGTGTGTTCTGCGGCAAGCCTCCGAGAGGGTGTAGCGTCAACACCACCCGCCCCACACACCCCTGCCCGCTCCTCTTCGCCGGGTCGTCGCCCCTGACTCTAACTGACGCTGACCCATCCTCCAGACGTCGTTTGCTTAATCAGCTGTAATCACGGGTCCAATAACCTGGGTTAGAAAACAAATGGGAGGCGTTCTCTGGCATGCCTACAACGCCGCCGAAGCAAGGATCCAGTAATTTCCCGTGTTTCCGGGAGGAGTGCTTT
>JABMCL010000371.1:177500-185000 GCA_018857735.1 Alviniconcha marisindica | reverse complement strand
ATCTGCGTTTTCTTGGTGAGTACATTTGCTGTGTTCTCTATCACAATCCTTTAGCTTTGTTTTCAGAACTGCGAATTTTAGTTCATGCCAATGCTACGCGAGTGAACTTGGGCGTTAAACCAGACTAGACAGAGGTATCACTCAAAAAAGCATATTGCTTTTGTGTTTCCTGTACTTGTTTGTTGAGATTATGATTACGATGTAGAAATAAATTTTGTTTAAACCAAACCAGACTTGTTAAAGCGACCAAGAACCTCATCGCCCAACACAGAGTATCTTCTCATTCTGCCACCACACACCACAAAACGCTGAAAGAAATTGCAATTTCATAATAAAACTTGTATTTCACCACTTTCTATGTTAATCTTTTCTTCGTTTTCTATCGCATTTGCTGATTTCTAGGGTCTTACTGATTACTGACGTAAAACTGATCAGCCTCGAAAGTCTTAATCACGCTACAAAGGGAGGATCACTGTGTCGTGACGCAGACAGGAAGTGAGAATTATGCGTCTTGTTATGAATAGAGGACGCAGTCAACAGCTCTTAAAGTGTGACAAAGCGTGCCCAGTTTTCACTTGGATTTTTCTTCTTCCCCATCACAAAGTGTAAGCCTAGAGGGTTTAAGCTAAAGCTATGAAACACCGTCAAAGATATTTGAAAGAAGAAGTGACAATTGGTCGACTGTAGTAAATTATAGATAATTGTGATGCATCTGATGCATTTTCCCCGCTTATCCGTGACACAGGGAATCGATTAATCAAGTCTATTGTTGCCTTTTATTTACTTACTTATTTGTTTTTTACGCTGTAGTTGTTGGGCTTTTTCTTTTCTTTTCTTTTTCTTTCTTTTTTCCCCTTCTTGTTATTGGTTTTTCTCACCCATTTTGATGCAGTCTAGTCAGGTTGGCTTGTTTTGTTCAGTTTTGAGGTTACTCAGTCCAAACCCTAATGTCCCTAAAAGTAAATGATGCATATTAACCACGTTTTACGCAGACACCTAGTAAAAACAACTACAATTGATGCCGTGTCCACATTTTTCACGTGCTATACTCCTTACGTTGGTGGAGATGGGTGCCGTTAACTTATTGATGAAAGGGGACTAACAGAATGGTACTCACCCGCCGTGTGTGGAATGGAATGGCAATTGGCTTTTAAAGACTAGTCAAGCATGACGGTTATATCAGGGTAAAACACATTCTACCTGACCACAATAAACGTTAAAAAAAATTATACGTGTTAAAACTAGCACACTGTCAGTTTTTAAAAAAATCGTAAAAAACAGTAACAGATTCAAAATGTAATTATTATTTTTATTTTATTCAGAAATGTTGATCGCCTTCAGATCGTCAAAGACGCAATCCAAAAATACTTGTGTCCTCGAACATCTTCAATGACAGAGATGTGAAATGCCTTGCTTTAATCAAATCAGAGCAAAAAAGCTAAATATGTTCCCAAGTAAGTAACTGGGATTCATGCAGCAGGATCATCATCCTTCAATAAAAAGCAGGTGAATCATTTGAGAGTGACCAGAGCTCGGAAGCTGTGTGACAGTCGAGGTGGACGTCCTGGGCTCCACGTCCCTAATACTCCTTACGGTTTCTGTGGACGTAAAGCGACACTGACCTTGAAGAGTAACAAACGTGTGAGCCAGTTTGGCCTCGCGGTACATCGTTAGGCTGATAAGCAGAAGGACATAAGTTCCAATCCGCCTCTCGGCTCTCCTCTCTCCTCAACAGTTGTGGTTTATGAACACTGTCTTTGTGACTTTGCCCTTCACAATTAATGAAACATTAAAATGGCTCTCGTCGTTGCCCATCGTAATGCAGACTCATTACGGTGGTGACAGTGTAGCGGTAGGCATAGTCTCCCTCTTCCCCCAGTTCTCGGGATCTCGGTCCCCGCCAGTACCTCCTCGGAGACAGCTAACCCAAAACCAAACCAAGAGTGACCAGCGGGTAGTGGAGAGACCGGCCTGTGTGCTGTTGCATCCGCTATGTGCGGGATGGAAAAGGTTAATCTTGCAGAGTGCAGCAGATTCAACGTATCCCATTCTGCAGATTTTATATTTTAATATAAGCTGCGTAATTTGACCATTGACAAATTTCATGTAAATGAGATAACCGCCCATAAGCAGAAAGCTTGTTGGTGAGCCCATAACCATTCATTGTATCTTTATTTTGAATTCAATAAATTTTTCTTTAAACACAATTTGACCAGGTGTTTCGGTGAAGCAGCAAAGGAACTAGCCTTCTCAAAACAAAAACAAAAATCTGAAACATGAGACACACACACACACAGACACACACACACACACACACACACACACACACACACACACACACCCCCCAAAAATCACACACACACACACACACACACACACACACACACACACACACACACACACACACACACACACACACACACACACACACACACACACACACACACACACACACACACACACACACACACACACACACATATTCGCATGTTGTGTTTTGTGCTAATAAATAGCGTTCTTTTTAACCTTTTACATCTTTGGATCTCCTCAAAACATATTTACAAAGTATAAACATCAAACTGAGGATTTTAATTTACAGTGATCATTGATTTTATTTTCCATGTGTAATACTACTTGCGTCGGTGACGACTAGCGAGACTCGATATAGAAAAGGAATACAGCGCCAAGAGTTACAGCTGGTCTAAAGCCCGTTCTTAACTGGGCGAATGTTTGTTCGCTGAACATGCTTCGGACAGTTCGACGAACTATGATTCGTTTCTTAATTGAACTTTTAGTTCGCCGAACATGGTTCGGACAGTCCAAACTTTACCTCGTTCTCAACTGGCTCGTAATGAGATGCAAGCTTCGGCCCGAACTTGCGGTAGACGCGCAGCAGACAGCATGATCGAAAATGTAGGCTAAAGTCAAGTCATGTCAAGTCAATATACTTTCATCATCCCTCACAGGGTAATTCAACTAATTACTATCTATTCATCTGGGTCTCCGAGACAAAGCTGCGCCTCCCACAAGTCAACAAATAAACAAATTCCCCTTCGAAGCGAGTGAAGAACCTAGCGACACCGTCATCCATTTTATTTGTATTTTTTCTTCATCCACAGGAGAGCTCTGCTCTCAGCCAGTCAGAGGCAATGATCGTCGAACAGGCGAATGTTCCCAGAACATGTTGAGCGAAGCTTTTGGACCCCGAATATGCTTCGACGAATACTTCCAACTAGGTTCGCGAAGAAAAGTTGGCCCAATTAAGAACCAACTAGCTTCGCCGAATACTTCCAACTAGGTTCGCCGAATACTTCCAACTAGGTTCGCGAACAAACATTCGCCCAGTTAAGAACGGGCTTAACGGCCGCTCGCGGTTTCTTTGATCTCGCTTCTAGGGCGACGTGTGTGACCAAACTCCAAGCACTGGTTTACGACATCCTTCCTTCAACCACTGCCATAGTTGATTACGACATAGGTCTCGAAAAACTGTCAGCTAACGAACAGTTTTTCGATGATGTTCAAACGGCAGAAAGTTTGTAACAGACGAGTCAAATCACATCAGACGTTTCTTTTATAACTGACCACGTTGCTTACGCCAGCACAAATAAAACCAAATCGAGACGGAACTTCTTCTCTCTTTTTTCTCTCTTTTTTTCTTCTCTTTTTTTTTTTTTTTTTTTCTTCTTTCTGTTTCTCTCTCTCTTTTTTTAAACCCGGGCTGGATGCGTCTCATGTTTACGTGGGTGCTTGGGCGGTAGGTTACTTCCAGTCATATTAGTACTCAAACCTTTCGGAGGGCGCTGACCGCGTCGGTGAATAAAGTAAGTAAGTAAACCTGGTGCTTAACGTCCACAGAAACCATAAGGTTTATTAGGGACGGGTGCGTCGGTGACAGCTGCGCGGAGATAAATAGTGCCCCTTCAGTGGCGTAATCAAATCTGGCAGAGTTTAGAGGAAGGTGCCAGAAAGCGATGCTCGGAGTGTGGTATGTGGACGGTGCGTGCAACGCGTGTGACTCGGGACATCTTGTCGCTGTTGTGTGAGCCGGTCCTGCTAATCGCTATTTATTTACAAACTCTAAAATCAAAGGACATTTTGAAAATAAGAATCTCTCTCTCTCTCTCTCTCTCTCTCTCTCTCTCTCTCTCTCTCTCTCTCTCTCTCTCTCTCTCTTGATGCCTATATGTATATAAATAATGCCTGTAATTTGATATCTATTCATCAGTAGCTTAGCAAGGACTAGTTGTTAGACAGGTTTTTGACTGAACCTAAACTACAATCCTTGTCAAATAAAGTTTTCGAGTTCGGTTCGAGTACTCTCTCTCTCTCTCTCTCTCTCTCTCTCTCTCTCTCTCTCTCTCTCTCTCTCTCTCTCTCTCTCTCTCTCTCTCTCTCTCTCTCTCTCTCTCTGAATCGCATGTTTGCCTAAAAATAATGATTGTTGTATACATGTATGTCCACGAAAGAAATTTAATTCGGATCTTTCTGCACATTTGTAGGAACTCTGTGAAACATCATTAATCAATTGCTTATTCGTACTTATAATATCTGTTTGTGGTATAGTCGTGCATATTTGTGTTTGTAGTATAGCAAGGACTGGCTGTTAGATAGGTCCAAATGGATCTAACGCTACTATCCTTGAGTATTAAAGTTTCCAAGTTCGAGTTCTCTCTCTCTCTCTCTCTCTCTCTCTCTCTCTCTCTCTCTCTCTCTCTCTCTCTCTCTCTCTCTCTCTCTCTCTCTCTCTCTCTCTCTCTCTGCATGAGGAGCTCTAAATAATCAATCTCCTCTCTCTCTCTCTCTCTCTCTCTCTCTCCTCCTCTCTCTCTCTCTCTCTCTCTCTCTCTCTCTCTCTCTCTCTCTCTCTCTCTCTCTCTCTCTCTCTCTCTCTTCCTTCTCTTCTTCTTCTTCTTCTTCTTCTTCTTCTTCTTCTTCTTCTTCTTCTTCTTCTTCTTCTGTATCAGTTTTTTCTTTTCTTCTCCTGATCTCTTCTAAGCCTTTTGGACAAAATCTGTTTTCAAGGATGTTAGTTTCCTTAAGACCTAAATTTAAAACAACCCGTACAACCCAGCCTATCAATGACAGCCGAGGGGAAGCCGATCGCAAAACTGATCAAAGTGTAAAGAATTGGTAGCACTTTAAAGGGTGATTTCACATTGATACGAGAGGGCGAGTGATCGTGGTATGTCGGACCTCATCTGCAATCGGACGCTTTGCTCGCTTTTACGAGCAGTTTTGCTGACTGAACTTGAACTTCGTGCACTGAAAAAAGAAAGCCTCGGGGTGTTGGGGAGGGGTGCCGGGAATGCGGGGAGGGTTGTATGGGGGTAGGGGGTGGCGGGGGTACTATGCCTTTGTGAGTGACATCGCACATAGGCAGGCGAAGCAGTCGCCATAGTGGCCATTTTCGATTCAACAACGTCGACACAGATCACCGTGACTTGAGGATTAAGTCTCAAGTAGGCCTTACTCTTTTTAATCTCTAATTCGCCTCCCCCCCCCCCCACCCCCCCAATCCCTTTGTGTCTGGAGGCGTAGGGGTGGGGAGTGGAGGGGTAACAACGTGATGCAAAAGTTAAAATGTTAATACAAAGCTCAGTATACAGGACGCACACACACGCGCACACACGCACACACGCACACACGCACGCACACACACACATACACATTTATGCGCACGCACGGGCACAAACAGGCGCGCGCACATGCACACACGCGCACGAACGCACACGCACACACGCACGCGCTAAAATATTAATATCATCTTTATTACAAATTATTTTTATGTTTGCCTTGTTGTTGATCAAACTGATGTTTGTGACGTCATTTATATAAGATTCGGGCCCTACTAATATAAATATTTTTGCTTGTTACACTGTGTGAGCCGGTATGGCCTAGCGATAAGGCGTTAGGCTGGTAAGCGGAAGGACCTCGGTTCGATACCGCTTCGGCTCTCCTTTCTCTTCACAAAGGTTGTGGTTTGTGGACACTGTCTTGTGACTTTGTCCATCACTTCCTCCTGAAACATTAAAATGGCTCTCATCGCTGCCCATCTTAATGCAGAAGTCATTCTGGTGGTGACAGTGTAGCGATAGGTATTAATCTCCTCTCCCCCACCTCCCCCCCCCCCCCCCCCCCCATTCTCCCCGTCCCTAATAAGCCGTACGGTTTCTGTGGACGTTAAGCACCATGTTTACTTACTATTGTTACACTGCCCAACTGTTATGTTGTTAATGTATTGTTATATATGAAATAAAATGTTGTTTAAACCAAACAGGACCTTTTATAATTGCCGAGGCACTGACCAAACAACCAGAGTTACTGAAACCGCCTGTTTATCGAACTGTTAAAAAGAAAACTCTTCCACTTTCTGTTACAGTTCGCCGATTTATCGAACTTTCCAGAAAACCTTTCTGTGCGGACTTTCTGTTACAGTCCGTTGATTTATAGAACTGTTTTTTTTAGAAAACCCTTCTATGCGAACTTTCTGTTACAGTCTGCCGATTTATAGAACTTTGTTTTTTAGAAAACCCTTCTATGCGGACTTTCTGTTACAGTCTGCCGATTTATAGAACTTTTTTTTAGAAAACCCTTCTATGCGGACTTTCTGTTACAGTCTGCCGATTTATAGAACTTTTTTTTAGAAAACCCTTCTATGCGGACTTTCTGTTACAGTTCGCCGATTCAGAGAACTTTTTCAGAAAACCTTACTTTTGGGGACTTTCTGTTACAATCCACCGATTTATAGAACTTTTCCAGATGTGTGTGTGTGTGTGTGTGTGTGTGTGTGTGTGTGTGTGTGTGTGTGTGTGTGTGTGTGTGTGTGTGTGTGTGTGTGTGTGTGTGTGTGTGTGTGTGTGTGTGTGTGTGTGTGTGTGTGTGTGTGTGTGTGTGTGTGTGTGTGTGTGTGTGTGTGTGTGTGTGTGTGTGTGTGTGTGTGTGTGTGTGTGTGTGTGTGTGTGTGGTGTGTGTGTGTGTGTGTGTGTGTGTGTGTGTGTGTGTGTGTGTGTGTGTGTGTGTGTGTGTGTGTGTGTGTGTGTGTAGAATTTTTCCAGATTTAAAAAAAAAGCTCCTTGCCTTCTTTACACCATGCGCGCGTGGTAGTGCTTTCTGCGCGGTATCGACTGGAGTCATATCTGAGATACTGTTTGCTTCTTCTGATCACAAGATTATGATATAAACACACACACACACACACACACACACACACACACACACACACACACACACACACACACACACACACACACACACACACACACACACACACACACCACTAACTTAGTCATGTAAAAATAACTGTTCTTTACTTTGAAAAAAACAGATACCAAACAAAAAAGCATCTGTCCAAAAATTCGCACTCTATTTTGTCGTGTCTCATGAAATGGGTTCACTCTTAACCTTTCACTGCCTGTTCTGGTCAAGTCTACTGTCCGATGACTGTTCTGGTCAAGTCTACTGTCCGATGCCTGCTCTGGTCAAGTCTACTGTCCGATGACT
>JABMCL010000371.1:167500-175000 GCA_018857735.1 Alviniconcha marisindica | reverse complement strand
CCCTCCCCCGCCACAAACACACACTTTGATTCTCAGTGCTTGAGCTCATCCGAGATGGGACGCCAGAAATATATGTTGTTATCATTATGATTATTATTACACCAATGTAGGCAGAACTGTGCAGTTGTGCACATTGTTAGGATTGGGTAGAGCTGCTCATGTTTCTGTGTTAGGTTTCATTCAAGTGAAGCGACCTATACTTCCCCCGAAGGAACTGATAAAGTGCTGAACAAAGTTAATGCGCGCGAACAGTCACACAGAACACATGAACAAAACGAAAGTTAGACTCTCCCGTTCATGGTTGAATGAACTAAAACTTAATCAACAAACAAGGAAGTTAATTAGCGCTCGAAATACGTAACACAAGTACAGCAACAAAGACCTGAGTCGCCTACGGTAACTCTCACCTTGCATGCGTGTAAATACAAGGTACATAAACTCTACCAGAGGTACATCAGAGGTACCAGAGGATGTACGTCTGGTGGAGTTTATGTACCTTGTAGATACACGCATGCCAGGTGAGAGTTACTGTAGACGACTCAGGTCTTTGTTGTTGTACTTGTGTTACGTATTTTGAGCGCTAATTAACTCCCTTGTGTGTTGATTCTGCACAGGCACTCTGGCCCTCGTTCTGTTTCAGATCTGGAACTAAAACTTAGCCAGGAATCCCGCGCATACAGTAGACAATTAGGCTTACTATCTGACGCACAAACTTTGTGAGCCGGTTTGGCCTAGCGGTAAGGCCTTGGGCTAGTAAGCAGAGGGACCTCGGTTCGAATCCGTTCCGGCTGTCTTTTCTCTTTAAAAGTTGTGGTCTCTGGACACTGTCTGGTGACTTTGTCCCTCACAGTTATGAAACATTAAAATGGCTCTCATCGCTGCCCATCTTAATGCAGGAGTCATTCTGGTGCTGACAGTGTAGGATGGGTATATATTCTCCCTCTTCCCCCGCCTCCATACCCCCTTCTTCCCGTCCCTAATAAGCCTTACGGTTTCTATGTGGACGTTAAGCACCCTGTTTACTTACTTTACGCACAAAACGACCCTCTTCCGCCCCTGAATATCCAATATACTGCCGCGTGTGTGTCCAGTAAAAGTAATTAAAACTGATATCTCCATAATGTCCGCTGTCCACTTGTCAATCGCCGCCCGTGTCAACGACACCAGATTGCATCGACCCTACCACGTATCCCGCCATCAGTAGTGTCCACTCATGTCCGACAATGTCCAGTGACAGCAATCGTTCTTAATGACTTTCCTCTCGCCCCCAGCCACGCCAGATAGGCGTCCACCCGTGGATGGCGAGAGAGCCAACAGCGAGGCAAAGGCTGGAAGATAAAGATGCGAGAAGCTGTCCTTGGGCCCTGCGTGTCGGGAGGCAGTCAATCAGATCAATAAAGATTAAGGGTCTTCCTCGATTGTCTCCTGGTCAGACTTGTTGACTTTTAAGGGCTGCGGAGGGAGAATGGCCTGTGGTGGAGTAAATCGCTCGCGCTGCGTGCGTGCGTGCGTGCGTGCGTGCGTGCGTGCGTGCGTGTGTGTGTGTGTGTGTGTGTGTGTGTGTGTGTGTGTGTGTGTGTGTGTGTGTGTGTGTGTGTGTGTGTGTGTGTGTGAGTAGGGTAGGTGTAAGAGATGAACAGACAGTGAGAAGTGTGGTGTGGTGGTGTGTGGTGTGTGTGTGTGTTGTGTGTGTGTGTGTGTGTGTGTGTGTGTGTGTGTGTGTGTGTGTGTGTGTGGTGTGTGTGTGTGTGTGTTGTGTGTGTGTGTGTGTGTGTGTGTGTTGTGTGTGGTGTGAGAGAGAGAGAGAAGGAGAAGAGGACAGGAGACAGAACGAGAGACAGAGAGACAGAGAGACAGAGAGGACAGAGACGGAGAGACAGACAGACAGACGTGGTGTGTTGTGTGTGTGTGGTGTGTGTGTGTGTGTGTGTGTGTGTGTGTGTGTGTGTGTGTGTGGTGTGTGTGTGTGTGTGTGTGTGGTGTGTGTTGTGTGTGCTGATGTGTGTGTCGTGGTTGGTTGCGCGTGCGTGGTGTGGGTGTGTGTGTGTGCGTGCGATAAAGGCTGTCTGACCATGAAGCAAGCGCTCAGTCAAAGTGGGGGGTCGCACAGGCACCCTGAATGTAACGTAATAATTATAGAAGAGTATTATCACGCGCTTACACCTAACGTGGCCCAAAAGCGCACAATACAAAAACAACAGGGTCGACAAAATACGGACAGAAAAGAGAGCACAATGAAAGCCTAGTCATTACATAAACAAACACACGACAACGCTTGGTTTAAACAAAGTTTATTTGCATTCATTAAAATATGGACAATCAAAATCAATCAAAGCTAGGCTTATAGTAAATGCTCACAAACATAATTTACTAACGTCATTTTACAACAACGGCTATGTATGTTTATATTAAACAACATGAAAACAACAACAAAAATCAATCAAACATCAAGAGAGAGAGAGAGAGAGATAGAATGCTCTTACGCCACTAACTGTGTAGTTGAGTTTGTCATTCCATGGCAAAACTACAACGCTTGTTGAACGTTTCTCTCCTCACTTCCAGCACAAAACGCGGCTAGGTTGCCGGTACTATAATCTAACTTTGTGACTCGGGCTGTGGTCCGCAGCGACCGTCTGCTGTTGGATTCTTGATGGTGATGATGATGATGATGATGGTGGTGGTGGTGGTAATGGTGGTGGTGGCGATGATGATGATGATGATGATGGTTGTGGCGGTGGTGGTGGTGGTGGTGGTGGTTATGAGGAGGAGGATGGTGGTGGTGGTGGTGGTGGTGATGTTCTTCATGATGGCTGCCCTTTTTCTAATGCACCCCAAAACAAGTGATACACAAGCAGCAAGCTTGTAGCGCATGATGTGGAATGTAAACAGATAAAAGGTAGGATATACGTCGTTTTGTTTTGTTGTTTTTTGTGGTGCTTTTTTGTTTGTTTGTTTTGTTTTTTTCTTGTGTGTGTGTGTGTGTGTGTGTGTGTGTGTGTGTGTGTGTGTGTGTGTGTGTGTGTGTGTGTGTGTGTGTGTGTGTGGTGTGTGTGTGTGTGTGTGTGTGTGTGTGTGTGTGCGTGTGTGTGTGTGTGTGTGTGTGTGTTGTGTGTGTGTGTGTGTGTGTGTGTGTGTGTGTTGGGTTTTTATTAACACAAACTCGCCCTTGCTCATAGATACTGAGTTCTAGTGCTAGTCCCATGGACCTATACATAGGTCCATGGCTATAGTCCAACACCGTCGTATCTCTTAACTATTTCAGAGGTCCCCGACCAACGCTGTATGACGAGGTAATAAATTATGCCTGACTGCCTGTGGTCCTGATCCTCACGAAGCATCGGAGATCACCAGATCTTAACGGCGCAGCACGATGCAACAACTATTACGCCTGGCTAGCCAAGCATTACGGCCGCAAAGAGATCACTACCCATCTCAACGCTGTAAGATGTAACAGCGTTATGGCTGGTTAGCCAAGCATCTCGTCCACAAGCGATCAGCACTTCAGCGTAGTAGATGGTCAAAAGACAATCCTTGTCCCGAGGTCAGTGATGTCACGGTTCACACGTATCGCTGGTCAGCGAGCAAGGTGTTACGCTAATACGTGGGTCAGTGAAATGATGATGATGATGTAGAGACATGATGTAGACATAATTATTAGGGACAAACTGTGACCAGTGCCTAAGCATGGTTCAATGTTGCTTTACGTCCACAGAAACCATAAGGCTCATTAGGACGGGGAGCCCAGGACGGCCACCTCGACTTTCACACAGTTCCTCAACTCTGATGACGGTCAGTGAAATCACTGCAGTTACAGATATAGATAGGCCTGCTAACCGGCGTTTTGCAACTGTCATTGCTGGATGACCACCAGGTCTCATACTGTCACAGAAACTTCCGCAAATATCGTTGATGGTCGCTACCATAGTTCCGAAGCTGTGGCTTCAAACTTTTGTCTCTGCAAACTGCACATCTGCAACTGCGAGACACAATCGTTGCTAACAAATGAGCACTTTCCCCCAGCTTTACTTTTGCAGCCTTAAAACCAAGCGGCAGTTTCTCAGTCAACGAAATTCGACTCGGTAGCGACAAAACCGCCAACCGTGTTTGCATTGACTAAATATTTGTGCCTGTAAAAGAACAGACCTGCCGCCCCGAACTCCTGGCAATGGAGTTTACGACAATCTTCCTCCAACCAATCAGTGCCATGATCAATTACGCCATAGGTCATGCAGACTATGAGCTAACTGGTGCTGAAATGGCAGTACGTTTGTAACCACCACAGGCAACTCGAATCATATCAGGCCGCGTTTCTCCTACACAATGCTTACACTGCAATGCTCATAATGCTTACTGCCAGCACAAACTAAACATGGAACTGTTTCTTACACGGGGAGGACGCGCGCGCTGTTTACGTGCGTGCTTCCACGCATGTTGATACCATAGTTTAAGCACTCAAACCATAAGATAGATAGATAGATAGATAGATAGATAGATAGATAGATAGATAGATAGATAGATAGAGATAGATAGATAGATATGTAGGTAGATAGATAGATAAACGAAGGGCGCTGACAGCCTGAAATTTATAGCTGATTTCGGTAGTCAGACAGATGCGCGGAAATAGGGGGTGCCCATTCGCTGGCGTAACTAATTACCGCAGAGTTTTGGAGAATAATGCCGGATCTCGAGGCGTGCAGTGTGCCGCTGATACTCTTAATGCCACATGTCTCGTTTGCAGCTGCAAAACCTAAAGCCTTTAAGGTCGCAGCGATATAAGTTGATTTCGTCACTGCCAGACTACCTCTCATTTCGCAGCTGTGAAACTATAGTTGTCAAAGCAAAGCGTATTCTGACAGCTGCAAACCTGTGTTCGCAATCGCGTATTTTGCGACGACAAAAATAATTACTATTGCAGCAACATCTGTCAAGTTGACAGTCAGTGACAATCGGACTCACGGCTGAACTTTAGAGGACTCTGTCCGAATCAAGATGGACCCGTAGTGGACACTGAACAAGACAGTGCAAACAGCGTTGACACGTTTATTGAAGTGCCGTAACAACCGCCATCTCATTCAATTACACCGAGACTACTTGGAATCCGTGTCACATCTTGATCAGTTTTCGGACTGGAGAATCGGATGTGGGCGAAATAACCATTTATAGGCGACAGGACCCTATCAACGATCAGTTCTGGCTTGTGATACAACTCGGATTGTGTTGGAAGACAGCGAGGCAAGGGAAGGAGAATAGAGAGAAGGGGGGAGGGGGCGAGAGAGACTGAGAGACAGACAGACAGACAAACAGAGACAGATGCAGAGTGACGATTTTTAGAGGCAAATGGGAGTAGGTTGGATGGGGGACAAAACTAATCATCTCGACTGTTGTGAGTTCATCAGTTCGGTGACACAATTACAACATCCTCTAAAAAATATTATTTGAACAAAATTTCATTAAGATTTTTTTTAAATAAATAAAGGCTGCTCCCCAAGAGTCTGGGGCTCTCGTACAAATGGAGGGACACGCAATGCTTCCTTTCACCTGGCAGCGTGTCTCACGAGGTGGGTGTATCCAGGATCCTGGGATAACATCATAATTATGTCGTCATTCCATTGCCTCAGTCCCTCCCATGTCAGACTAGAGCCGAGCATCAGTAGGATCCAGAGTTGATAATGTCTCCCACGCAACTATTGCAAACCCCCGTGGTGCGTGCGTGTGTGTATGACACACGTTACAGCTCTGACGCAACGTCCGAGCCTTGAAGCAAAGCTTGAAGCATGTTGTCGGTCTTACAACAATGATAACTGCTAAATGACTCTTGCCTCTTCGACAGTTAAGAGCTGTTTACTAGATGTTTACAACCACTGTGGGGCCAATGATAGCATGCTGTAACACACTCTTTGTTATTCACATGGGGTAAACTGGTTGGTGGTAAAGTGGTGTGTCTTCAATTGATAAAGAATTCAATTGCCTGCAACGTTTTAGGTGATCAAGAAATAATACAAAGCAATGTGTCAGATGATCAAGCAACTATATAAAGCCACAATGTATCAGGTGATCAACCAAAATAAAGCAATGCTTAAGGCAATCAAGCAATATAAAGCAATGCTTATGGTGATCATGCAATATATAGCAATGTATTGGTGATCAATAAACAATATGAGGCAATATTTCCGATAATCGAGCAGCTATAAAGCGCTGTATCCGGCGATCCGATGATCAAGCAGTATGAAGCAATATATCATGTGATTAAACAGTATGAAGTAATATATCATGTGATCAAGCAGTATGAAGCAATATATCATATGATCAAGCAGTATGAAGCAATATATCATGTGATCAAGCAGTATGAAGCAATATATCATGTGATCAAGCAGTATGAAGCAATATATCATGTGATCAAGTCAGTATGAAGCAATATATCATGTGATCAAGCAATATGAAGCAATATATCATGCGATCACGCAGTATGAAGAAATATATAATGTGATCAAGCAATATGAAGACAATATATCATGTGATCAAGCAGTATGAAGCAATATATCATATGATCAAGCAGTATGAAGCAATATATCATGTGATCAAGCAGTATGAAGCAATATATCATGTGATCAAGCAGTATGAAGCAATATATCATGTGATCAATCAATATGAAGCAATATATCATGTGATCAAGCAATATCAAGTAACATATCATGTGATCAAGCAGTATGAAGCAATATATAATGTGATCAAGCAGTATGAAGCAATATATAATGTGATCAAGCAGTATGAAGCAATATATCATGTGATCAAGCAGTATGAGACAATATATCATGTGATCAAGCAATATCAAGTAACATATCATGTGATCAAGCAGTATGAAGCAATATATAATGTGATCAAGCAATATAAAGCAACGATGGTCAAGCAATGCGGGACAATGTATCAGGTGATCAAGCATATGAGGTAATGTATTGGCCATTAAACAATACGAAACAATGTATCAGGTGATCAAGCAATATGAAGCAATGTATCAGGTGATCAAGCATTTATGAAACAATATATCAGGTGATCAAGCAATATGAAGCAATGTATCAGGTGATCAAGCAATATGATGCAAAGTACCAGATGATCAAGTAACATGAATCAATGTATCTGGTGATCAAGCAACTAGTTCTAATGCAGTGCATCCGGTGATCAAGCAGTATAAAGCAATTTATCCGGTGACCAGCTGATCAAGCAATATCAAACACTCTATCAGGTGATTTACAATAAAAAGCAATGTATCATGTGATCAAGCAAAAGAAAGCAATGTATCTGGTGATCAAGTGATCAAGCAATTGAAAGCAATGTATCAGGTGATTAAGTGATCAAGCAATTGAAAGCAATGTATCAGGTGATCAAGTGATCAAGCAATAGAAAACAATGTATCAGGTGATCAAGCAGTAGCAAGCAATGCATCAGGTGATCAAGCAATAGAAAGCAATGTATCAGGTGATCAAGCAATGTAAAGCAATGTAT
>JABMCL010000371.1:155000-165000 GCA_018857735.1 Alviniconcha marisindica | reverse complement strand
CTGGGCTCCCCGTCCCTAATAGTCCTGATGGTCTCTGTGGACGTAGAGCAACACTGAACGAACAGTATACCCCGCAGAGGTCAGGAGCTGTGTGAAAGTCGAGGCGGCCGTCCTGGGCTCCCGGTCCCTAATAGTCCTGATAGTCTCTGTGGACGTAAAGCAACTTTGATGAAGAAGAAGCTGCTGAGTGCCAGAAACGGGAAGTAAAACAGCAATGAAAGTCCCGGCACCAAATTGCATGTAGGCCTCAGCGCTTGCAAAAACAAAAAATGATAGCGTCTTTAGCGGCCGTTACGCGTGCAGTAGTTTGGCAGTAGCAGGAAGACCTGCGGAGAAGAGAGAGAGCCAGACAGATACAGAGAGAGAGAGAGACAGAGAGAGAGAAACAGGGAGAGACAGAGACAGAGAGGCAGAAAAACGACAGAAGATAGTGGCGAGACTGAGAGAGAGCGAGAGAGCGGGGAGAGAGAGAAAGAGAGAGAGAGACTGGGGTAGATGAACGACGGGAGAGGGGAGAGAGGGAGAGACAGAGAGATTGCGAGAGAGAAACTGAGACAGACAGACAGACAGACAGACAGATCTGTGTGCGCCTGTTTCAGTCTTTGAGCAGCTCCGCCTTTCCCCAATCTGCCGGTACTCTAAGAGAATCAACTTTGCACCCTGCTAATAGTTTCAGTACACTTGTCACACTGCATGCCGCTTCTCTCCTTCAGCGAGTGGACCTCAACCCCCCCCCCCACCCCCCCCACCCCCACCCCCACCCCCCACCACCACCACCACCACCACCACCAACACAACCCCACCCCCCACCCCTCCCTGCTCAGTGCCACTCCTTTAATCACAGTCTGACTGCAGTAGAAAAACGATAAAATGTCTCCAGCGATACCATCAGTATCAGTCTACACAACCCGTCCTCTACACAAAACTTCACAGACAAAACGCACGACCCCTCGTCACAAGGGAGACAAGCCTGGCCGAACGGATAGGGTTGAAGTTAGCCGCCCCTGGCGCCTGGGAGCCCCCGGACGGGAGGCTATCGGGGCCGGTCAGTGACCACTGGCCACGCCCCTAGCCACGCCCCTCCTGCGGGCAGCTGAAAGACAGTGGACAGCGCGGCCGGGGAGGGTGATTAGACTGGGATGGGTGGTGATCAAATCAGGAGTCGGCTTTCCGAAGCTGACGACTGCTTGTTCAGTGGCGAGCTCGGGGGACTTCGGCATGGGTTAATTATCACTCGGCGTGTCCTTTCCTGCAGGGAGCTGATCAAGCAAGGAACACGGACACACGCCGCAGTGAACAAACGGGTACGCTAGCCAACACACGTGCAACTGGCCACCACACACACACACACACACACACACACACACACACACACACACACACACACACACACACACACACACACACACACAACACGCACACATGCACGGCATGCACGCATTCACGCACGGACTCACACACACACACACACACACACACACACACACACACACACACACACACACACACACACACACACACACACACACACACACACAAACACACACACACGCACACGCAAACACGCACGCACGCTCGCACGCACGCACGCACGCACGCACGCACGCACACACACACACACACACCCAGCGCAATCTCAAACACACACACGTATCACGGTACGTCAAACGCGTACGCACACAAGCACTACACTGACACGAACGCAAACACGCGTGCACGCTCACACATACAGTCAAACGCAGGTAACTGGCGAAAAGAAATCGATGGGTGCAACAGTAAAAATAATTATTATGCTACAACCAGTCTGAATCCGTCATCGGAAGTACGAAGTAGACGTTTTGCTCTAAACTTAACCGCTGCGTGAAATTCGTTAAAACCGTTATGGCCCCACGCGACCAACGATAATGACATTTTACGATCGATTAGTGACGTTTCTCGAGACAGGAACAGTTGCAAGAAAAGCGTAGTTGTCAATGCTTTTATCGCTTTTTCACAAAATGTACCGAAAAAAACGATCAGAAAATAGCGACGAGTACCATCAGCGCCGTTGCCGCACAGATAAGTTTAGTAATAAAAAGGCTCATATATTATATTATTACATAAAAGTTATTAAATGACTGCTCGTGTTTCTCAGGCCGGTATGTAGCCTAGTTCCATCCCAGCAAAATATACAATTTATGGGAACAGAATTCTGTCGTGATTGTCACATCTTGGAAGAGCAAGCTGATGTTCTTGGACACGGCAGGATGGAGGCCCCCCCCCCCCCCCCCCCCCCCTCCATCCTGCCGTGTCCAAGAACATCAGCTGAGGATGCAAAAAATATACCAGTCTGTGTTGAATACAAAACGCTGTCTGGCGAAATAATATATAAACAAGATTTACTTAGTATTTGAAACATTAAGACTTTTCATCATGAGCTCCTCTCTCTCTCTCTCTCTCTCTCTCTCTCTCTCTCTCTCTCTCTCTCTCTCTCTCTCTCTCTCTCTCTCTCTCTCTCTCTCTCTCTCTCTCTCTCTCTCTCCACACACACACACACACACACACACACAAAAACACACACACACACACACACACACACACCACACACACGAACGCACGCCCCCACGCACGCACACACCACACACACACACACACCCCACACGCACGCACCACGCACACACCACACCCACAACACACACAACACACACACACACACACACACACACACACACACACACGCACACACACAACACACACACACACACACACACCCACACACACACACACACACACACACACACACACAGACACACATACACACATACACATGCACGCACGCACGCACACACAGAATGACATTCACCCAATTGCAGCCAACAATTATGGTGACCAAAAGAAAGGTGAAACAATTCCTAGATCTGACATGACGATAGACGGGAAGTTGGCCGCCCCTGGGTTTTATTTTGGGCCGCTTTCATCTGGACAACACAGGAAGTGAGCGGTTTCCAGGATAATAGTTATCTCCCTTCCCTAAAAGGGGGGAGATAATCATGCAAAACAGTGCGACCCGTATCGCGGTTATGTCCTTTGCCCGCATGGTACGAATCATAAATATTGTTCTGTTTCCTTGTTCAAAGTCAACGCTCGCTGATTAGCAACAATTTGGGCCAACCAATTCATAGCACCCTGCGCACGCGCAGAATTATCCGCAGAGCCCAACATGAAAAACGCACGTGCGACACGGTGAAAGAAATCACAGTCTGAAAAGGGTAGGCCTATTTTATTTACAGAAGGGCTGCGGGTGAGTGTAGGGTGCCACACAATGCGTGGAGACGACGTGTTATAAAAGTAATTGGAGGAGAAGAGAGCCGAGACAGAGCTCAGGAGCTGTGTGAAAGTCGGGGTGGCCGTCCTGGGCTTTCCGTCCTAATGAACCTTATGGTTTCTCGTGGACGTAAAGCAATATTGAACCATGCTCACGCATTGGTCTCAGCTTGTCCCTAATAATTTATGTCAACCGACATCCGAGGACATTAAGCAACACCACAGCAGAGAGCAGAGGTGAGCCGGTTTGGCCTAGCGGTAAGGCGTTAGGCTGGTAGGCAGAGGGACCTCGGTTCGACTGAATCTGCTTCGGCTCTCCTTTCACTTCAAAGGTTGTGGTCTGTGGACACCGCGGTCTTGTGACTTTGTCGCTCACAATTATGAAACATTAAAATGGCTCTCATCGCTGCCCATCTTAATGCAGGAATCATTCTGGTGGTGACAGTGTAGCAATAGGTATATATAATCTCCCGCTTCCCCCACCTCCATACCCCCTTTCCCCATTTTCCCCGTCCCTAATAAGCCTTATGGTTTCTGTGGACGTTAAGCACCATGTTTACTTACTTACTAGGGAGCAGAGGAAAGCCGGTTAGGCCTAGCGGTAAGGCGTTAGGCTGGTAAGCAGAGGGACCTCGGTTCGAATCCGCTTCGGCTCTCTTTTCTCTTCCGAAAGTTGTGGTCTGTGGTGACTGTCTTGTGACATTTTCCCGCCCAATTTAATGAAATATTAAAATGGCTCCTAAGCTCATCGCTGCCCGTCTTAAGAACAGCGGCAACAACAAAAGCACAGGACGAAGAGGAAAAATAGAAGGAAAAGAATTGGAAGAAGAACAAATATGACACCTAGTTATCTCCTGTTTCTTTGATTTATGTAAATAAGAGCGTCCTTTATAACGATTTTAGCCTCTTTGATGCTTGGTATGACTGTGTTCTTGTGTTATGTATACCTCTTCTTGAAGAAAACATTCTCAAACCACGAACAAGACGGAGGTGGAGGAGAAAAAGAAGAATGTCAACAACAACAAAGATCGAAGAGGAATTAGAGGAAGGACGGGAGGAGGAGAACAACAACAACAACAACAACAGTAACAAAAACAACAACGGCAACAAAGATCGAGAACTTAGAGGAATCCGTGAATGGATAAGCAGAATACAGAATACTTTATTCATCCCATTACGGGAAATTACAGTGTCGTATCACACATAATTTTTTTTTAAAAAAGAGCAAAAAACATAAAAGTAATAACACATTACCACAATGCGTAAAATTATCCAGTATCAATTAAAAAATATATGTAATATGTGTGTTCATCACAGCATCGTCATCACTTTTTCCGGCTTATTCATACCCACACTCACGCGCACGCGCGCGCGCGCTCACGCAAGCACACAAACACACACACACACACACACACACACACACACACACACACACACACACACACACACACACACAGCAACACAGACACACACACACACACACACACACACACACACACACACACACACACACACACACACACACACACACACACACACACACACACACACACACACACACACACACACACACACACACACACACACACTCAAGCAACAAAATCAAAACAAAGGAAGGAAGCTAAGGAAATCAAAAGCTATAACAAGAATACGGAGAGCCGTGTACAGAGTGCAACAGAAACCGGGACGGAGTTCCAAGAAACTCTAGGAAAACGCCGCACGACTCGGCCTAGGTATCCACAGAGACGGTGATTTGTCAGAAGACGCAAGTGCGTGCCGAGTGCGTGGGGAGGTCCGCAGGGCGGCGGGCGTGAGTTTAACTGATCGATCGGCTGTTGTCTGTTTTGGGGGAGAAGAGCAAATAAAGTATCACTCCAATAGGAAACATTATTTTCCGATTGCCAGTAATTGGCGCGTTTAGCCGCTTCCCTGCTGTAATAAGGCAATCTGGGCAAGTGGTCCTGAAGCTAATGACACACCACTGCTAGCTGCCACGACTTTGGCCCGCCGTCCCGTCAATGCCCCTCCTCCTCCCCCCCCCCCCCCCCCCCCCCCCCCCCCACGTCCCCGCCCCCACCTCCCAACCCCTCCACTCCCAGCCCGGCCTTCCCATCCCAACGACGACAAGTCTGTGAAGCTTTCTCCCCTGAAAACAATCATCTCCGGCACTGCCAAATAAATTTTACGTAATTGCTAGTTATAGGCACAGTAGGCCTGTCTAGTCTCTGGACGGCGCGACACGAAAGAGAAAGTGTATGATTTTGTGCTGTTTCCAGCAAGGTTTTATTTGCGGGAGTTGTTCTAGTCGAACAGTTTAACTGGTTGTGTGTGTGTGTTTTGTGTGTATTGTGACTTTGGCCCGCCGTGTCATGCTCTCTCCCCCTCTTTCCCGTCCCCCCCCCCCCACCGCATCCAATACTGTTATGACGCAGTTGTGAAGTTTTGAAAAAATTTGATGCTAAATTTTACGTAATTGCTAGTTATAGACAAGTGGCTGTCTGTCTCTGGCGACACGAAAGAGAAGTGTATGTTTTGTGCTGTGTTGCAGCAAGGTTTTATTTGCGGAGTTGTTTGTCGAACAGTTTAACTGGTTGTGTGTGTGTGTGTGTGTGTGTGTGTGTGTGTGTGTGTGTGTGTGTGTGTGTGTGTGTGTGTGTGTGTGTGTGTGTGTGTGTGTGTGTGTGTGTGTGTGTGTGTGTGTGTGTGTGTGTGTGTGTGTGTGTGTGTGTGTGTGTGTGTGTGTGTGTGTGTGTGTGTGTGTGTGTGTGTGTGTGTGTGTGTGTGTGTGTGTGTGTGTGTGTGTGTGTGTGTGTGTGTATGTGTGTGTGTGTGTGTAGTTGCACGCGATCTGTCAGAATCAGGGGTTGATTGTCATGTACCGGAAGGGCGGTGTTGATTTTGCGGTACTAAATAGGGAATGAATGAGGCGTCTAAACATCGGCTTGCTCGTTGGTGCGGTACTAGAATGTGCAGTTTCCGTGTGCTTGTCTTTCACTGGTAAATTTTGTAGTGATACCTACTACCGTGCTGTTGTCGTTGCTGTGGCTGCTGCTGCTGCTGTTCTAAACTTGGCGGCCGGAGCAAAGTGATGATGGTAACAACAACTATGATAATAATAAAGATTTTTTATTGTTTGTTTTGTTGTTGTTGTTGTTGTTGTAATGATAACGATAACTATGATGATAATAAAGATTTTTTAGTAATGATAACGATACTTATGATCATAATTATCGTTATCGAAACTAAAAACATTATCAACATCATAATTGTTATTGTCATCATAAGTATCGTTATCACTAAAATCATTATCATCATCATAGTTGTTATCGTCATCGCATCATACTCGAGGGGGGAAATGCTGAACAGATCACCAGCTGTTTGATTTGCTAATAAAGTTAGGCGACAGAAAGACGAAAACAAAATTATAAAACCACAGGTAAAGTTCTGATTGACTGTTTCTAGCATTTCACTCACATGTTTTGCAGAGGTTGAGCTGAAAATGAAGTTGAATGAACCGTGAAGGTAAAAGTAAAAGAGAGAAGAAAAAAAAACTGAAACAAGGATGACTGCTGGCGTTCGAAAACAAAATTCAAACACATGAAAAGTTAGAACGCTTATTTTAATTTAAGACAACATGGAAATTTTCGGGGTAAACCCCTTTGTCAAGCGAAAAGCAGATAAGTATCCTACATTTCATTTTTCACCATTCAACAGTTGTTTAAGTGTTGTTCTGTCGGTTGACAAAGGGGCTTACCCCGAAAATTCGCATGTTGTATTGTGTCTCAAATTAAATAAGCGTTGTTTTTAACTTTTCATGTTTTTGAAAATAAAAGAGACAGGTACGTAAGACTGTCGGGGTGACGCATAATCATACTACTACTACTACTACTATTACTACTGCTACTACTACTAATAATAATAAGGTACATTTATCGCGAGCTCATCAACGCCCTGAGCGCTCATATAATACATATGAACCTAAATATGATATTCTATACACATGTAGAGCATAGTCCTGTCAAAAACAATTTACATAAAGTAGTATACGGAAACACACACACAAAGCATACAAAGTAGCATTCCGTGATTTACTCCATGCATTCAACGGGGGACTCATTTTTGACTTGATAGAGCTCGGTTTTTTCGATAGATGGGGCCTTAATTTCTTCGACCGTAGTCTCCCACTGCGGGACGGAAAAGGAAGAGGAGGAAGAGGAGGACATGCAGAGGAAGAGGGGAAATGAACACTGTGGTGTCTGAAGTGGTACTACACTACAGTAGATCTGGGTTTTCTGTTACATCCCTGTAACCAATCTCCCAGGAAGATCTAAATGCTTCCCCCAACAATTGCCTCCTCTGATGCCTTTCAATTAACAGCCGATCAAGTCCGTCCCAGTTCTTAACTACACTCTAATTCCTAACTACAGTGCGTGCGGCGCGCGCAGCTCCAGCTCTCCTCCCATCACGTGACCGCCGCCATGATGATTTCCCATTTCCGGTCGTTTGGCAGCAAACACCTCTCACCCAGGATTCCAGATCTGTGCCCAGCTTCCACCCCTTCCCATCCCGAGGCAGTAATGACAGAGCGGCGGCCGCCTCGTGAGGTGGGCTATTTATACAGTGATTAGGCCAATTAAGGCTGGCCGAGACTGCAAGCGAGGCAGGAGGCAGCGTGGTGGTGTTCCTGCCAGCCTGTACTTTGGGAGCCGTTGGTCCGTCGGCCAGCGAGGACGGACAAGGGATAATGGAATTGTCTTTGTCACGCAACCAACCCTTTCATTTGCTGCGACTCCGGCGGTGGCCATTTTCTTTGCCTCCTTGCCTCGTTCATCCTCATCCTCGAGTGTTTGGCAACAGCCCGGCCACCCAGCCGCCGGGCCGAGCCACTGCTCTCTCTCTCTCTCTCTCTCTCTCTCTCTCTCTCTCTCTCTCTCTCTCTCTCTCTCTCTCTCTCTCTCTCTCTCTCTCTCTCTCTCTCCATGTTTCACTTATTCAGTAGTTTAGCAAGGACTAGTTGTTAGACAGGTCTAAATGAACCTAAACTACAATTCTTGGAAAATAAAGTTTTCGAGTTCGAGTTCGTCGAGTTCTCTCTCTCTCTCTCTCTCTCTCTCTCTCTCTCTCTCTCTCTCTCTCTCTCTCTCTCTCCTCTCTCTCTCTCCCACCCCCACCCCCCCTCCTTAAAACTAAACTGGATTATAGGTTCTGAAGTCATGCAATCCCGCAGTGGGATACCGCGGACGCAGAAATCAAGATCTCCTCTGCTTAGATTCCAGGACTGTAGAAGAGTGTCACTCTTTCTACGCCTAAGGTATAGGCTGGACTCTTACACATTTTTTTCCACCAGGAAGGAATTCTGCCCTTTTTAAACTATTCCCTTCTCGGTTCATTCAACTTTACTTTCCAAAAATATATATTCTCTGTGACCACGTAGTGACGTGTAGCGTTAACAGTGAGTCTGACCCTACTTGTGATATAATGACTCGTGTTTCGTCCTAATATGACTTAGAAGGGTAGTAGAATCAACACACAAGGGAATTAATTAGCTCTCGAAATACGTAACACAAATACAACATGACCTACGGTAATTCTCACCTGGCATGCGTGTAAATACAAGGTACATAAACTCCACCAGAGGTACATCCTCATTCATAGTTCAGGAGCTGTGTGAGAGTCGAGGTGGCCGTCCTGAGCTGTCCGTCCTAACGAGCCTTCTTCGGCATTGGTCACAACTTGTCCCTAATATGTCAATTGACATCTGAGGACATTAAGCATCACTTCATCATCAAAATCCTCATTTAGAAGGGCATTGGTAATTCTATTCTGATATCCTATCAGCCACACAGGGTCACTTCAGGACAATCAAACTCAGTCATAAGCAAACGCACTCTTCAAAACTCTTCCAAAGCTCTTCTCAAGTCAGTCCACAAAGCCAATCCCTACACGAACGTAAAACAATACAGACATACACCAACATCCAGCACACATTTTCGATGAGTTAGTCCCTTCAATATTATCCTGTTAAAAGAGCATATAAGGCTAGGACATGCTTGTATCGTCAACCATTCTGTTTAATTTATCGATACCACTTTTTTTTCTTCTCTCTCTCTCTCTCCTCTCTCTCTCTCTCTCTCCTCTCCTTCCTCTCTCTCTCTCTCTCTCTCTCTCTCTCTCTCTCTCTCTCTCTCTCTCTCTCTCTCTCTCTCTCTCTCTCTCTTCTCTCTCTCTCTATCTATATTATATATATATATATATATATATATATAATAATATTAATATATATATATATATATCAAAGGAATCCTTACCAAAGTAACGGGGAGTATCACTGAATCTTGTTTGACAACCATGTCAGAGTGTTTAGCATACTGAGGTTGGACATTCAATGGAAGAAGGCTGTTCGGCTGATGGAGTAAAGTGGCTATTAATTCTTTGAATCTGATCGGTGGACTGGTTGACTGACAACGAGGCTGGTCGATTGGTGGGGCAATAAACTGGCCAATATACCTTTGAATCTTGACTGACTGACTAACTGACAACAAGGCTGGTAGATTGGTGGGGGCGATGAACTGGCCAATATACCTTTGAATCTTGACTGACTGGCTAACTGACAACAATGCTGGTAGACTGGTGGGGCGATAAACTGGCCAATATACCTTTGAATCTCGACTGACTGGCTGATCGGTAGACTGGTTGA
>JABMCL010000371.1:147500-150000 GCA_018857735.1 Alviniconcha marisindica | reverse complement strand
GTTTTTTTCTCTTTGCTTGCCCTTTGATTTCTCGAGTTATATCGTTCATTTACTATGTACAAGTGAGGGTGGTCTCGATGTTTAACGAGACCGTTCATTCTGTCTGTTCGAGAGCGTCTTTTGCCCTGCCGTGTTGCTGTCGGCTCAATGGGTTGTATCGTGTACACGTTTACGTGTATCCAGCCTTTGTCCCGCTGCTCGCTGACATTTCTTGCCTCCTCTTTCTTTTCAGAAAGTGGGTTGTTGTTGTTTTGTTTGTTGTTCCTCTTTGCCCGAGAGACCCACAAGGATACAGTCGTATCAGTTTGAGCCTGTCAGGCAGGATTTTGAAAGAGTACCGGAACATCGTATCAGCTTCGAAGCAAACCCCATGCGTATTCCATGGGGTTTGCGAAATCGCACTCACTGAAGTGCTCGCTACACAAATGGGCGTGATGCGGCGCAGCACGAAAGTCAGCTCGTTTGAATTGTATAAATTTAATCCACTTTCGCCTCACGCGGGTCGATTGCGCGGGAGCTCGTGCATTGTTATACCTGGGGTCGTCTGCGAATTGTTACAGTTCGCGGCAACACAGTAGGCCGGCATAGTTAACTTTTTGTCGACCACACGCATCACAGTTTACTGAAGTATCTAAGATGGCAACCGTAATGACTCCCCAGACTGACGTCACTTCCGGAAAGTCACGTGACTGATGGAGAACCGAGACTGTAGTCTCGGCCAGCCTACAGAAAATAAAATCGATTAAAAACCCAATTTAAAAAAAAATTTATTTTTTTTCTCTCCATTAAATCTGAAACTAGTGACTCATTTGTCAATCATTTCGATGGTCATTTTGCATACTTAAAAACCTTGGACTTTTACTTTAACATTTCCATTGTTCTGGCAGCGGTCCACGGTCTCTCCGGTCTTTTTCGGGCGGTATCCGCGATCGAGTCTTCACTCACTCTCGCCCCCCCCCCCCCCCCGCCCCTCCCTAATAAGCAACCTCGCTTCTGTGGACGTAAAGCAACATGGTCAAGGTAGGTCAAGTAGAATCACCTGCGAGCGCAGTGAAGTCTGCTGGAGAGCGGAGAATAGTGCTGTATAAAAGCGACTAGCAACAACAACAACAACCTTTGACAGCTCTGGGCGTTAAGTTTTAACGTTGGTCAACAGCCAGAATTCTGCCCCTGTCACGCAGGCAGCATAATAATAATTAATTTTATTTATAATGGGCCTGTCCCAGTTCTAAAAACGAGCTCCAATCACATCGGTCTCACAATACACAGCTAAGAATTGCATACATAAAAAAATCAGGATTTAGGTAATACAATTACATCTGAAAAGACAATGATTATGAAGAGAAACAAATTCTGTACATTTATAAAATCGTATAATTATGTTTAAAACAAAATGCTGCTGTTTTACAAGACAATAAAAAACAGGGAATGAACACACAAGGGAGTTAATTAACGATCGAAATACGTAACACAAGTACAGCAATAAAGACCTGAGTCGCATACGGTATCCCCGTCGCTAATAAGCCTCATGGATTCTGTGGACGTAATGTAACATTGAATAAAATAAATTAATTAATAAACGCCTACGGTAACTCTCACCTGGCATGAGTGTAAAAATACAAGGTACATAAACTCCACCAGAGGTACATCCTCAAGTGAGCCGGTTTGGCCTAGCGGTAAGGCGTTCGGCTGGTAGGCGGAAGGACCTCGGTTCGATACCGCTTCGGCTCTCCTTTCTCTTCAAAAAGGTTGTGGTTTGTGGACACTGTCTTGTGACTTTGTCCATCACTTCCTACTGAAACATTAAATGGCTCTCATCGCTGCCCGTCTTAATGCAGGAATCATTCTGGTGGTGACAGTGTGGCGATAGGTATATAATCTCCCTCTTCCCCCCCCCATACCACCTCCCCCCCCCCCCCTCCCCCACACACACACCCTTCTCCTCGTCCCTAATAAGCCTTATGGTTTCTGTGGACGTTAAGCATCATGTTTGCTTACATCCTCAAACATTTTGGAACAGGGAATGAGACAATACTGTAAAGGAACAATGGACAGTCCATGAAACAGGGAATGAGACAATAGTAAAGGAACAATGGACAGTCCATGAAACAGGGAATGAGACAATACTGTAAAGGAACAATGGACAGTCCATGAAACAGGGAATGAGACAGTAGTAAAGGAACAATGCACAGTCCATGAAACAGGGAATGAGACAGTAGTAAAGGAACAATGGACAGTCCATGAAACAACATGACAACCGAGCAGCTGCTGCAGCGTAGGCACGCCCTTACACGACAACAGAGTCAAGTCAAGTCAAGTCAAGTCAGGAATTTATTTCAGAAACCCCACTGGGGGTACATGAAAGGTCAATGAAAGAACATCTGACAAATTTCACAATGGTTATACACGGCAATAAACAAAAAATGCAAATGCATAGAAGAAATAAAGAGAAAAAAAAGAGAGAATCACACGCGTTTCCAAAACAAACAAGAAACAACAG
>JABMCL010000371.1:100000-140000 GCA_018857735.1 Alviniconcha marisindica | reverse complement strand
GGAAGGGGGGTGGTTGGGGGGGGGGGTGACAAAAGTGAAAAGAAGATGGAAAGAAGGCAGCAGCATTCTCTACAAAAATGCAGACTTTCATTCACTGCCAAAACAACCATGACACACAGGGTAAAAATGGCAGCACAGTTTCAATGATGTTAAACCTTTCAATTTTTCATTTATTTCCTGGGCAGGTACTTGAATTATGTACAACACGGAGGAGCTCAAATGCAGATTGAGGAAAAGGACTTTGTGGAAAGGCACTAAGAAAGAATGGTAATTACACACACTATTCAGACATGGGTAGGCAGGCTGTCTAACTGTCCTGGATTACTAAAATAAAAAATAAAAAATAAAAAGGGAGGGGAGGGAGGGGGTCAGAGTAGGGGGGGAGGGGGCGGGGTCAAATTGTTGCACTCCTTCTTGCTGGCAAAAACTTGTTTTTTGTGTTCACAGCAACATTTCACTTACAACCTAGATGAACTCTTGAGCTTTCCCAAAGGTTCTTCCAAGCACTGGACAAGAAAACAACAACTCAACCAAAAAAAGATAACTTATTTCCTTTCTCATCTCATTTTTCATTGTTTTTAACTATTTAACTGTTGTTTAAGTGTCATTTTGTGGCTTGACAAAGGGGATTACCCCGAAAATTTGCAGATTGTGTGTCTGTGTCATACAAATAAGTGTTCTTTTGAATCTTTTATGTGTTTGGGTCTTTCCCAAAGGCAAAAGGCCAGCGCTACATCACCTGATGGACTTGCATGGGAACACAAGTGCACTTACTGCTGTACTGCTCACAGCTTGGTTAAATACTTACAGCCACTGATCCAACGGCCAAGACAGTAAACCTAGCAAAGTATGCATAGGATATCAAACACAACAGAGAAAAAGATTTTTTTTAAATCTTGTAATACATCTTTCAGCGTTCCTCCCACCCAGTTTGTGAAGAGAGAAAAATGAGGGGTGGGGGTAGGGGGGCTGGGGGGAGGGGGGCGGGGCAAGATCTGCCTGCTATCCCATCTAGACACCTTGGGAAAGAAAAATTAACCAGTTTCATGTGATGACAATTTAGGGTTCGCTTTCACATTCCATTTCACTAAATGTTTACCACATCCCACTTCCATGATATCTACTCTGATCTTCAATCTCCGTCATCCTTTGGTTCAAGCAAAATCTATTCCATAACAGTGACTGAAACAATTACTGCAAAACAAGGTAGATGCTAGCTAATAAAATATGTCCTTTTAGTGCTCGGAACTGACTCTCTTTCTTAAAATCTGTTTTTATATCATTATTTTTATTTATTTATTTGGTTACCTCCCCTTTTGCAGTGCTAGTTCGAACTGACCTTTATGGTGGCCTCAAAACGTGGGTTCTTCAATGGTGCACAAAAGATGGGAACAGTCTACATTTAAAAAAACTATAACTTGGACTTGGAGAAAGCACAAGCAGTTAGTTCTCTCTGGTGACAAGCCCGAGTCTGCTGTAGGCAGGTAAAGCAGCAGAAACTCAGTTTCACTTTTTTTTCTGGCAGTAAAGTCAGCTGTGTGAAGAATGTATTCACAGTTTCAGACAGTTAAGGCTAAGGACATCTACCATTTTGATTGCAAGCATTGCTCAAAGCAGAAGAGTGGGAATCGGTTAGACTACATCACTTCTGCAACACTCACTAAAAACCTGTCGTTTTCAGCTGAGAACACAAGTCAAACACAACAGTACTCAAGATGAAAGCATCTATAAAATACTCTAGTAAAAGTTAGTCACTTCATCTGAACAAAGGTTCGTCTTTAACAGTTTTGCTACAAGGACAAATAGTTCATAAAAAGGCTGAAAATCAAAGCAAACAAATTTGATTGTGGCGGTGTTGGGTGGGGTGGGGTGTGTGAAGAAAAAACTGATAAAAAAACCAGACGCCTTTGTGAATACAAGTTCTAAGACAAACACAAAATGGCTAAGTGAGATATACGCAAACAGCTTAAAGAGAAATCAAACTACTGAGTATAATGTATCAACATGTCTCGTACCATACACAGCACAAGCTATCCCAACAAATCAAACCCATTGAGAAAACAGTGGTATGGAAGATGAATGTCAACCAGATCTCATTTGTGTTATAGAGGGGTACAGCTGTGTGAAAGTGACCATAAGTGGCATGATACAGTGGAAACTCACTAATCTGGATGCCTTGCTCCCAAACGAACAATTATTAATCAGGGAGTTTTCCATGTAGACATATCATCTACTTGTTTTTTGTTTTCTGTTGTTGTTTGTTTTTGTTTTTGCTGATGTTTTGGTGATGCACAAAAAACACATGAAACAAGAAGTTGAAAGATGCACTCTCTACATCTACTATAAGGGCCTCCCAGTCAAAACATAATAATTATGACTGGATCTTTCCCTATAATTTAGGACTGTTAAAAATCTTTTCTTTCTTCTTGACAAAGTGAACAGCATTTGATTCGTCTGCATGGTTAAGTATTAAAATTCTGGGGCTGAAATTGTGGTTTGGAACCTGGACTGGACTTTTGTATCTGGAACACATGCTGATGTTTCCAGAAGACTGGCATCCAAATTAAAGAGGTTATACAGCACTGCTCTTGGTGAGCAGGGAGCCAATATGGCAAGGTGGTCGATGAACGCTCCCTTGGGATGACACTAAGTTAAAGGGATGGACGGCACTACGATACATTCTGAAGAGACAACAGGAGTTCATTCATGTACACACAATCCTTACAGGATCCATAGCATATCCATTGAGACAGAAGATAGTTTTCCAAACTGCACCTCTGAGTCTTTATTGTTGATTTGGAAATTGGACCGCCACCCGCCCACCCCACCCCCACCCCCCCCTTTCAAAAAAAGCATGGGAGTGCCAACATTTTTTCCTAAACTTTACCTCTTAACTGTTGATCTGAACAAACTAAGGAAATAACAACACAAAATAGCAAATCAGATGAGTGCAGGTTTTGTGTGAGCATGTTTGCTTCCACAACATAGTATCTGAAAGTAAACTGTTCTTGATCCCTAAGAATTCCACATGCACCGCCGACCCAAAATTTGAAACCACCATTGAAAGTATACATTATTACCAAACAGCTGATATTTTCAGATTCATTCATTCTCTGCACTTATTTCTGGTTGTATAAATCAAAATCAAGTATCCCTAGATACATACATATATGTATCTCTCACTGACACTACCAAACTGAGTGTATATTCACACGAGCATCAACTTCCTGTACAATGGCTCAGTGATGTACACAAACCTCAGATGGCATAAATAAAGATAACTGTTACATGTATCTAAGTGTCTGCTAGGTAAGAGACAACAACAAATTCATCAGACAGGAAGTGGTATTCTTTCCCTCTACAATGTATCACAGCTAACTGCTATCTCGATATTGTCTTGCTTCTTTTCTCCTTACTACATTAAATAAAATTTAAAAACCAACAACCTCACACTACATAAAGTGTAGCAGACTCTCATCTCACTAGATAAACTGGAAACACATCAGCTCACAACATAAGCAGACAAGTCAGGGTTCACACAGCACAACATTCCTTTTTCACCCACCAAACAAAATACACAAAATCTTTGGCAGCATTAAGTCATGGGTGAATTCAGTCTGAGCATGCCAAATTCAATTCTGGATGGTCTGAATAGTCTGATCCAAATCTCTCTTTAACCACAGGTACTTCAATGAAATACTGATGTTGAAAATCTTTAAAAATTATGAGAAAACAAACTGAAAATGGATTACTTCTTTTCTTTTCTTTTCCTTTTTAGGGAGAGGTCATTCTCCATCAAAGAAAACACCATACAATTTCAAAGTAAATGAAAACTTTCTTTACCCTAAATTCATTGATGCTTTTTCCAAAATTATGTTTTGGGGGCAATGCTAGCATTCAGATTTTGGATATTAACAAATTGGCTTCATAACAACAACAACCCCCCCCCCCCCCCCCCCCCACTTCCCCACCAAATTCCTTGTGATCACACACATACATGCGCATGTGCACACACACATACACTTCACTCTGTTACTGTGCCAACTGGGATTCAACATTCAAATACACACACACACACACACACACACACACACACACACCTCCCCCACCAAATTCTTTGTGATCACACACATACATGCACATGTGCACACACACACACACACACACTTCACTCAGTTACTGTGCCAACTGGGGTTCAACATTCAAACACCAAACACACACATGCATAAAGAACGGTGGGAAACACAGACTCAGTATATGGATCTCTGACCATAAGGAGTGGGAGAAATCCTTATCCAACCACTAAACAATTCAACATGGCCTAAAACGTAAGCCATCAACAGCAACACAAAATCATCCTCTTTTAGTTTTACGTTAAAAGAAAAATCCATGTTGCAGACGATTCATGACAGTATTTTAACCTCCCAAAAAACAACCTTAGTTTTAGTGATCCAAAACAACGACTGTCCTTTAAACAGTTGGGGTATATATATACCTCTTCCTTCACAAAACCACAACTGAAACATGTTCCAAAATTTCCATACAAGAATCTTCACCTTATGTACATCACATTCACAATAAAGTGCTCTGAACAAAAACAACCATCTTCCAGGCAACACCTGTCCTTTAAAAATTCTGCACCTGCAACTGTTCACCTTTTTATGACAAGGCTTAAAACCAAAGGCAAAGCACAAAAAGTTTCCGTTGATCAACCTCGCATTCTTGAGTCTGCTGGAGTAAGGCCGAATAGACAGTTGGGGAACAAACTCCATCTATATTCCACCACCGTCTGTGTGACACATCACCTGGCGCTGCACTGGTTTGATACGTATCCCTGGCTTTGAAAATGAAATTTCGGCTGTTTATAGTTATAATATATGAGCACATTCACATGCACTCTTTGATCCACTGTGAGCAAGCCAGACTCGAGGTAAGAACGAAGAACAAACAAGCATGAGCTAGATTATTCCTCGTCATTTCTGCTCACCAAAGATACAAAGGGGGGGGGGGGGAAACTAAAACAGTCAGCAAAATGAAATAGCTCATGTGCCATTCTCTTTCTTGTCCTTGGGTGAGGCAGCATCCCTGAGTTAGCTCCCCTGCAACAGATTCCCCCTTTTTTTCCCCTCTTTTTTTTCTCTTCTTTTTTCCTGCAGCCTGAGAGTTTGTCTTCTTTAGCAGATGACGACATCATGGAAATCTTGTCATCACCACACTTTTTGTGTATATTTTAGTGTTAGGATGGCACAGGGTTGTAATAATCCCACTTAAGAAAATATCACTGTCGGTTTTAGATGTTTTTTTACTGCTTCATGTCACGCAGTTCTGTTTGTTGCTGGGATCTCCCATTAGTGAATCTAAACACTTCATCACAGTGTGTGAGAGGCCTTGTTCCATGGCGTTCTTCTTGTATTTATTTACCCACGTCCATGCAACATTCCCATGTGCAACATCAGAAAAACAAAGCAGCGAGTGTTGTGTTGAAGACAGAAGTGCCCCTGATCAACACAGTCATGGGATCAAGTCCTCTGTCAGTGTATGTGAACACTAATGCAGTCGGGTACATCACAACATTCCGTTCTGCAACTAGTGTGGTTAGGGCATCAGTGGTTTTCAATCTGCTCAAGGTCAAGGTCTGTCAAAGGAAACATGCCTGTGCTATCATCTCTCCCAGAGTCTCTATGGCAACCACAGTTGCTGCCCTCTTCCTGGTCTTCTAAATCATCCTCCTCCTCCTCTTCACCAATCAGCTTCACGGGTTCCCTGATGTCAATCCCGCTTGAGACATCACTAGCTGGTGGCGTGGATGGCAGATCTGTGATTGCAGCCATGTCCAGGTCGGCAATGGCAGACAGAGCAGCATGGTCAGCGGCTCGCGGGGTGGCTGGCAGATCCGTGTCACGAGGAGAACTGGCAATGGGCATCAGGCCTCCAACGCACATGTAGTCCGTGTCCGATCGCCACCGCATCTTCTGAAAAACAGAGGAAATTGTAGTACTTCAACTGCACAAACTTTGATCTAAACACATAAAAGATTCAAAACAACGCTTATTTATTATGACATAGACAACAATTAGCATCATGTTGTCTATGTCATAATAAATAAGCGTTCCTTTGAATCTTTTAAGTGTTTGGATCTTATATTAAAATGCTAGCAGTCATTCTTGTTTCAGATTTTCCCACAAACTTTGCCCTGTAACCCCCACCCATTTGACTGAAACACTGTTTCACTGTCCAAGCGGACCCTGCAACCCAATTCCCAACCATGGGACCCAATTCCAAATCATGTAACCCAATTCCCAACCAACCAAGTGATCAGTGTCACTGTGTCCAAACTTACAACCCAACTCACCTGATAACCTGACCTCAGTGTCTTACTGTTAAAGCTGACAGACACGCGACCCAATTCCCATCCAGTCAACTAACCTCAGTGTCACTGTCCAAGATGACCCTGCGACCCAACTCCCACCTTATAAACTGACCTCAGTGTCACTCACTGCCCAAGATGACCCTACGAGTGAGTGAGTGAGTGAGTGAGTGGGTGGGTGGGTGGGTGGGTGAGTGAGTGAGTGAGTGAGTGAGTGTGAGTGAGTGAGTGAATGAGTGAGTGTGTGTGCGTGCGCGCGTGCGTGCGTGCGTGTGTGCGTGCATGTGTGTGTGCAGCCAGTATGTGTGTGCATGTTGGTCTGAGTATTCCAAATTCAGTTCTGTGAATAGCATACTGGTAAAAATTACCTGTATTAGTATTGGTAGTGGTACGGTTTTCCCCTACTGGTATCTAACTCATCAGTTCTCCGTGTTAAAATTGTGAAACCTACATATAATGCCTTTGACACTAAAAGAATTTCTGAAAAAGGTAGGCAAGCTTCTTTTTTTTTTTAAATGGATGGAGGATTAAATGCCAAAGCCAGCGCCTGTGTCAATAATCAATACAGACCTAATGTGTACGTGCAGGTGTCCCTACCCTTCAGAACAGTTCCACTTGAGTTCAGGTGTTGCACTCCACACATACATATCAATGTCAACATTCCTATTGCATGAGCTGGTTCCTTGCAAAACAGCTGAGGTGAAACTAAACGCTGTGCACTGTGAACAAATGCACATTTTGTGATGAAAGACAAAATGTATACGGTTCTCTCTCTCTCTCTCTCTCTCTCTCTCTCTCTCTCTCTCTCTCTCTCTCTCTCTCTCTCTCTCAGTGAGTGAGTGAGTGAGTGAGTGAGTGAGTGAGTGAGTGAGTGAGTGAGTGAGTGAGTGAGTGTGTGTGTGTGTGTGTGTGTGTGTGTGTGTGGGTGTGTGTGTGTGTGTGTGTGTGTGTGTGTGTGCATGTGTGTGTGTGTGTGCGTGCGTGCGTGTGTGCGTGCAAGCGTGCGTGCGTGTGTGTGTGCATGCATGCGTGCATATGTGTGTGTGTGTGTGTGTGTGTGTGTGTGTGTGTGTGTGTGTGTGTGTGTGTGTGTTGTGTGCAGCCAGTTTGTGTAAACACAGAACATGCATGTCAGGGCAACACAGCACTGCAGCAGCCAAGATGAATCATGACCAAGGTGTTGTCAGAAAGGGGCCAGGAAGCCTGACAGCTTCTCTTGTCCCCCGTCCCACTTTCAGGAGGTTGGGACAATAAACTCCACCCCCCCACACCCTCACCACCCTCCATTTTCTGTTTACAGTTACCCTCGCCCCCCCCCCCCCCCCCCCCCCTCCTCCCACCCCACCCCTCCACACACACACACACACAGAGCTGGTCAAATTGGATGCAGTTACCGCACCCCCCTCCACACACACACACACACACACACACACACACACACACACACACACACACACACACACACACACACACACACACATGAACCCACACCTGGTCAAAGTGGATGCAATTTTAGAAGGCTCCGTTAGTTCTTGGATTTCAAACTCCTATCAACCCCATGGGGTCATCTCAGGACGAATGTGGAGGCTCAAGATGCAAAGCTGTTTACCTGTGTGAAACTAAGACCAAGGGGGAGGTCCACACCAGCGGGTGATCCCACAAGATACAGATAAGACCTGACTCCAGGATCAGGACAGAAAGCTGGCTTTCACCCCTGATTGCCTAACAGTACAAAGGGCAAGCTTCGACATTTGGTGGGAGTCCACCCAATACCAAGACCATCTGATGGGGACTCTAAATATGTGTGTGTGTGTGTGTGTGTGTGTGTGTGTGCGTGTGCGTGTGAGGGGGGGGGGCAGGAACCATAGTCTGTTAGTGATTGGATTTCAATGTCCTGTCAATCACACGGGTCACCTCAGGACAATCAAACCCTGTTCTAAGCATACAATGCACATCTAAAAAATCTTATATAATTATATATATATATATATATATACAAGATTTGTAATATTTGAATATAATACGCAAACCCTTTCTCAAGTCGGTCCCTAATAAGCCTGGTGGTTTCTGTGGACATAAAGCAACACACAAAAAAAAATCAAGCGTGTTACAAATAAATACCTGAATGTCTTGAGCAGGTGTGGCACTGGGCATAGACTTGCCAGGGTAAGCCGTCTGAAAGAAAGAAAAAGAAGCCTTTTAAATTGTATGTTAACTGACATCTCACTCACACATCTTCCTTGTCTCCAATTGACAACTGTCATCACTGTCATTACCTGCAACAATGACCACCACTGCAGAACATGGCAGGTGGGTGTAGACGAATGCATGCGCATGTGAGAGAGTACAATAATTATGTCTAGTGTAAGGCGTACAACTATGATAATAATAATAGTGGTTATTTCTATAGCGCCATATCTCACCGACAAGGGTGAGCACACTGCGCTTTACAAGATCAACAAAAAATGTATACATTTTTAAAACCTCAAAAATAATTATTATATAGTCATAATATTCTGTAAGTTCATCACACACTGCACCAGCACACAGTCACTCAATCACTCATGCACATACACACACGCATGTGCATGCATGCGCACGCACACACTCACACACACACACACACACACACACACACACACACACACACACACACACACACACACACACACACACACACAAATGAAATCAGGAGTGATTTGGGGTGGGGGTGGGGGGAGGGGGGTGCCAAGTAAGAAGCCAGAATTTGAAATCACTTCTTGGTGTACTGTTTGTCAAGGTGCTGCTCATTTTCCTACAGTCGCTGTCCCTGCTCGTATATCAAACAACTGAGCTAATGTCTCATAACATAGACCTGCAGGTTAGGTCCTGGTGAGCTTTCCCAGCTTGCCCATGCTTGTGTACAAACACTGAGTGGAGCCAAATTAAACAAACTGAGCACAAGTATCAGTCACCTCAAGCAGGTGCGCAGAAGAGCCAAGATTGACTGACAAAACAAGAGGTGAAATAGTGCTTAGTCAGCACCAGCTCTGCCCTTTACCTAGGTGGGTGGGTCAGACCGTCAGTTAGTTCACTGTGAGACTAATGAGATCAGATCAAAGATACAGCATGAATAGGCTTGGCTGGTATAGCTGTACTTCTTGTAAAATTCGCAGTATTCAGAACATGGGGAACAAATGAGAGCATGCCTGGCTTAAGCAGAAAACGCTTTCAAAATACCATGAAACAGATTTGTTTCAAGCACTTTTGGTGCACCCATTAACCCATGTGTAGACACACACACACACACACCCGTGCGCACGCGCGTGCACGCACGCATGCACACACACATGCACACACGCACACATACACACACACACATATGCACACACACACAATCACACGCATGCAAGCCAATGGCGGTTGTTTCTTTACCCACTCCTATTCCAAAACTCAGCTTTTCTTCTTCTTCTTCTTCTTCTTCTTCTTCTTCTTCTTCTTCTCTTCTCTCTCTCTCTCTCTCTCTCTCTCTCTCTCTCTCTCTCTCTCTCTCTCTCTCTCTCTCTCTCTCTCTCTCTCTCTTCTAGGTCATCCTATTTTCACCTCACAATATTCATTACATCAGGCCTAAATCAAGATTCAAGATTACTTTATTATCTCATCAGAGAAATTAAAACATGGTTGCACATTAACCACTTCACAGTACACAATAACACATATTTTATATTTAAAACCTCAAAGAACAGTTAGTGAAAATACAAAATGTTGCATACACGTTATGCTCACGCTAACATTCTTCAACACTTCTAGATATTCCAGCATCAACCACCAAAAAAGGATATGTAGAGAGTTTTCACTTGTCAGTTATCATCATTTACCTGTGAGCCTGTTGCTTGGAAAAAGGGGTTTACCACGAAAATGTGTACATGTTTTGTGTTGTCCTATTAAACTCAGCTTTCCTTTTCTGTGGTGTGTGTGTGTGTGTGTGTGTGTGTGTGTGTGTGTGTGTGTGTGTGTGTGTGTGTGTGTGTGTGTGTGTGTGTGTGCTTGGAGGGTGTGTGCTGGAGAGAGAGAGAGAGGGTGTGTGTGTGTGTGTGTGTGTGTGTGTGTGTGTGTGTGTGTGTGTGTTGTGTGTGTGTGTGTGTGTGTGTGTGTGTTGGAGATGTGTGCTTGGAGAGAGAGGAGGTGTGTGTGTGTGTGTGTGTGTGTGTGTGTGTGTGTGTGTGTGTGTGTGTGTGTGTGTGTGTGTGTGTGTGTGCTTGGGAGGAGAGAGAGAGAGAGAGAGAGAGGTGTGTGTGTGTGTGTGTGTGTGTGTGTGTGTGTGTGTGTGTGTGTGTGTAGTGTGTGTGGGGTGTGTGTGTGTGTGTGTGTGTGTGTGTGTGTGTGTGTGTGTGTGTGTGTGTGTGTGTGTGTGGTTTTCATTTTCCAAAGGAGGGCGGGGGTGACAGGGTGGGGAAAGATCTCTTAATGGATAAAGTTCAGACCTCTTAAAGGCATCTTCTAGTACTCTTAAAGTGCGCTTCGAACACACACACACACAACACACACACACACACACACACACACACACACACACACACACACACACTGTGACAGTCAGTTGTGCTTGACCTCACGTCCTACTCTCGCTGTATCTGTTGCTTGTCCAGCGGCCCCCACACAGGGAGGCGGGAACCGTTGGCATTGACCTGATAAAACCTAAATCAATACTCCCCCAACCCCCTGACCAAACCGGGCCACCACCACCAGCACCACCACCACCATCGCCGTCTTGTTTGCTGTCCTTGCTCTTAGGAATCTTCATGGCGCACAGCGGCCCACAGATTGATTCTACTTGTCGGCCCGGGGGGGGTGGGGGGGGGGGGGAATGAGGGGTCAAACCTCTGCGGTCACTTGCTATTTATATATAAAAGCAGTCTCCTGGCCCGGCATAATTTACATAGTTCAGGAGCTGTGTGAGAGTCGAGGTGGACGTCCTGGACTGTCCGTCCTAACGAGCCTTCTGGTTTCCGTGGACGTAAAGAATTATTGCGCCGTGCTTCGGCATTGGTCACAACTTGTCCCTAATATGTCAACTGACATCTGAGGACATTAAGCATCACTTCATCATCGGCATAATTTTGATATTTTCAGAGCTCTGGGGCTGTGTGAAAGTCGAGGCGGCCGTCCTGGGTTCCCGTCCCTAATAAGCCTACGGTTCTGTGGACGTAAAGCAACACTTCCACCGGCATGATTTAGAACAAAGCACGTTGTCACAGAGTGACACTGAATGGCAGGAATTGTATCACACAGGGCTCAAGGGCGGTCTTCGGTCCACGTTCTTTGAAGTCCGCGCTGTCTCCACCGACACACACCGAAATGACCCGGCTGTGCACAGTACAGTAGGCCAGAAAAGAAAGAAGAGAAAAAGAAAGAAAAAGAAAGAAAAGAAAAAAACAGAAGGGGAGAGAAGAAGAAGAAAAAAAGGGGGGGGGGGGGGGGGGGGGGGGGTCGTTTGACAAAGACGTCAACTTCTTCGGGTTTGCTCATCACGGGATCAGACTCATCAGTATGCTATTCGTTTATGTTCTGAAGCTAGGCACTGCACAGAAAGCGAGTTTGCAAATTTACTGTCAAAAGATGGAACCAATGATGTGGCAGCGGGTTATTGTGGGTTCAACCTGCTGGCGTAAGCTGCTTACGTGGGCAGTTATAACAGAAACGTCTAAAATAATCTGAGTTGTCTGTTAGAAACTTACTGCCACTGGAGCACCAACGAAAATCGGTTCGTCAGCTGACAAGTTTTAGGAGACCTATCTGTGGGCAGTGGTCGTAAGCTGACAAGTTTTCGGACACCTATCCGTGGGCAGTGGTCGTTAGCTGACAAGTTTTCGGACACCTATCCGTGGGCAGTGGTCGTTAGCTGACAAGTTTTCGGACACCTATCTGTGGGCAGTGGTCGTTAGCTGACAAGTTTTCGGACACCTATCTGTGGGCAGTGGTCGTTAGCTGACAAGTTTTCGGAGACTATCTGTGGGCAGTGGTCGTTAGCTGACAAGTTTTCGGAGACTATCTGCGGGGCAGTGGTCGTTAGTTGACAAGTTTTCGGAGACCTATCTGTGGTCAGTGGTCGTTAGCTGACAAGTTTTCAGAGACCTATCTGTGGGCAGTGGTCGTTAGCTGACAAGCTTTCGGAGACCTATCTGTGGGCAGTGGTCGTTCGTTAGCTGGACAGTGGTCGTTAGCTGACAAGTTTTCGGACGGTGGGCAGTGGTCGTTACTGAGCTGACAAGTTTTCGGAGACCTGTCTGTGGGCAGTGGTTGGGGGGAAGGATGTCGTAAACCAGTGCTAGGAGTTTGACAGACCCGTTTACGATAGGTTTGTACTCCGTGGCACTGCCGACCACCCAGTTTGGACCGCTCTCCTTGTTGGTCCCCGCCTGCCATAGAACGTTAATGGGCCCAGTTTTTACGGCCTTTTATTCTTATCGGCAGGAATGCCGAGCAAGGCTGAGTGCCTTTCCGCGCAGTTTTGACAGAAATGGATAACAGAATTCGTATCGTCGACTATTTCTGACTTGAGCAGCACACACACACACACACGCACGCACGCACGCACGCACGCACGCACGCACGCACGCACGCCCACACACACACACACACACACACACACACACACACACAAGCACGCATGACAAAAAATATCAAGCAAAAACCTGTAATAGTTCTTTCACTCCGAAACATGAGTGAACGACTCTTCAACTGCCGTGTTCCACTTCTCACTTCGACAGGGAGACCGCCAAATCGGTTAATAACTTAATGCTTGGGCAATTAGTTCCTGTTTCAAGTATACAAAATCCCCCCAGCAAGAAAGAGGGGGACGGGGAGGGGGGGGGGGGGCGCGCTTAGAGAGAGGGTGTGGGCCCGTTGGGGTACAAACTGCCCGACTAATCTTCAGCTGTATCATCCTAAATGACGTAAGCCCCTTCACAATCTATTGGAAACTGTAACACCGACACCTGCGAGTAATCGCCACCCGAACTCAGTTCGTGTCATACAGTGTCACAACGCTGCTGCCACTCTCCCAACTGATTTTTTTTTCAAAAGGCGCAGGCCGTTTTGGAGTAGAAAGCAAATTCAAAAGACTCAAGAAGTTTTCATATTAAATTGAGTCATCCCCCCCCCCCCCCCCCCCTCTCTCTCTCTCTCTTTTGGGGGGTGGAGGAGGGGGGGAGTAGTTTGTTCATAAATAATTCAAAACACATAAAAACTGAAGCGATGTCTTTTAAGTTTCTGTTTGGTTGTTGTTGTTGTTGTTGTTGTTGTTGTTGTTGTTTGGTTTAAATCACCAAAGACTCCGGTCTTTTTTTGTTGGGTTCGTACGCCGTCTTTCGAGAGCGTTAAGTAACTCCCTTGCCGGTTGATTCCAAACACAATCGATGGCAAAACGTCTCGCAAACAGGCTCGCTCGCTCGCCGGCTGCGGGAAATGAATCGCCTACGGTGCCTTGGCCATTTGGGTACACCGCTCGCGAGAATTCTCGAGAGAGTCTCGGAAGGCATTAACGTAGGTTAAGCCTCCTCGTGCACGTAGCCCCCACACTAAACGTTGATCCCAAACAAGCGCCGTGTTACCTAATCCCTTGGCTGCATGGTCATTATGCAAGTCCCTAGTGTTTGCCTGGGTCCGCGGAGCCTCGGGCCAGGGAGTGGGCGTTCGACAGGTGGTTTTCTCTGCTGTTTAACTGCAACCAGCTCGCGGAAATAATTCCGAGGACACGGTCGTTGGGGGGGGGGGGGGGATATAGGAGTGAATGAACGTACGTACTTCGGCTCTCCTTTCTCCTCAAAAAGGTTGTGGTTTGTGGACACTGTCCTGTGACTTTGTCCACCACTTCCTACGGAAACGTTAAAATGGCTCTCATCGCTGCCCGCCTTAATGCAGGAACCATTCTGGTGGTGACAGTGTAGCGATAGGTATATAATTTCCTTCCTCTCCCACCTCCATACCCCCTTCTCCCCGTCCCTAATAAGCCTTATGGTTTCTGTGGAGGTTAAGCACCATGTTCTACTTACTTACTTACTTACTTACACGCGCGCGCGCACGCACGCACGCGCACACTCTCTCTCTCTCTCTCTCTCTCTCTCTCTCTCTCTCTCTCTCTCTCTCTCTCTCTCTCTCTCTCTCTCACACACACACACACACACACACACACACACACACACACTATCCTACTTATGTGCACAGGTAATCCACTTCCCCCTCCCTCCTCTCTCTCTCATGCACACACACACACACCACACACACACACACACACACACAAAACCACACACACACACACACCAGTCTCACACACACACACACACCACACCACACACACACACACACCACCACACACACATCACACACAACACAACACACACACACACACACACACACACACACACACACACACACAGAGTCTCTCTCCTCTCTCTCTCTCTCTCTCTCTCTCTCTCTCTCTCTCTCTCTCTCTCTCTCTCTCCACACCCACACACACCACACACACAACACACACACACACACACACACACACACAACACACACACCACACACAGAGTCGCCACCGACGGCACGTCACAGGACAAAAACTGAAATAAATGAATACCGAAAGAAGAACCGCTCAAAGCTCACAAAGCTATCAGCAATCCGCTACTGCCATTCTTCAGACGCCCACGTCGGTTTTAATGCAGACAGCAGTGTTGTTTTTATACCCAAAAAAATAATGGAAACGAGTGACTCATCGTCAAAGTGGGGTGCTGCCTCAAAGTATTTTTCTACGCTCTGTCTCGTACACTACGCTCTTCTTCTGACACCCGCATGTTGAAAATCCAACAATACAAACGCACCTTCTCTTGCTTTGGATCCCACATTTGGAATTCACTCCCACAAGACACACACACACACACAACCCATACTGTTCAACCCTGTCATCTTTTAAAGCCAAACAGAAAAAAACTTCCTCTTCTTACTGTATTTTCGACTTGGTGTTGGATCTGACACAGCGTGTACGGTAAGACTTGAGCAAAGACTCTTTTATGAAGAGGAAAATCTAAGACTAGAGTACACCCACCTATACGTTGGTCCTGACTGTGTCTGCCTGCTAATTTGTCGTAAGTTCAACAAGGGGTTGTAAACCAAATGGAATAGAGATGTAATTTTTTTCTTTTCTTTTCCCGATAGCTCAGCTGACAGATTTCGCCTGCTGCTTTATTCCTAGTTTATTCGCTGTGGAAGAATAATATTCTATCACCCGAGAGCGGAAAAACAGCATTGTAAAGAATCAGCCGCGCCCAACTGATTTCACTTCTTTTCATTTTTTTGTTTGTTGTTGTTTGTTTTTTCGTGGGGTTTTGTTTGTTCTTGTTGGGTTTGTTCGTTTGTTTGATTCATTTTTTGTTGTTTTCTTCTTCTTTTTAATCAGAAGACCATAAGCCAGACCAAAGCCTATAAATGTATAAACTTGACAGACAGAGCCGGCATTAGGCAACACGATGTTGGATAGACCCAGCCAGCCAAAATAAGTCGCCTGCCGGTGACCACAGGCGCTTCAACGTCGGAGCCAGCTCACAACACAAATCAATTCCAAACAATTCGTTACTGCCGGTGCCATTCTTCCGACGCCCACGTCGGTTCCAGTGAGCACAGACAGCAGTTGTCCCGTATTGTCCAGGCTGCCAAAGAATAACCCTTCGGTTCTCAATCGTCCTATGTGACGCTGGCCTGAAAAATTGATGACTGAGTATGTTACTGGGTGTCGACGAAGTCGCAGTCGCGGGAGATGCGTGATCGATGACAAAGCCCTGGAGCTACTATAAGTATGCGCGGTACATAAACTAGGCCAGAGTTACTAAGCATGCGTGCGTGCGTGCGTGCATCAGAATAAACTAACTGTATAATGTACGCACATATTCGACGAGCCTGCTCGGCTACATGGGAGGGCAGGCAACAGTTGGCACGATGCCCATTTGCACTCAGCACCAGTGGTGCGTGACGTGCCACCATGCAATCAACCCTCCAATCAATCAACGGCTAAGCAGATCGATTGCCACGCGCCTGACCCCAACCGCCACCTCCGAGGAACATAGGTTTCTGCGCAAATTATTTTACGGCACGAGAGTTGTACATTTATATGTCTTACAGACGCGCAAATCTGACTCTTCGATCATGTCCTTATCGATTCCGAATTACGGGACGTTTATTCGTTACGGTTCGGCGATTTTCTTCTCTCTCTCTCTCTCTCTCTCTCTCTCTCTCTCTCTCTCTCTCTCTCTCTCTCTCTCTCTCTCTCGGAGGCACGCGCGCGCGCACACACACACACTCACCCATACACACACACTTCATTCATTCATTCATTCATTCATTCTCTCTCTCTCTCTCTCTCTCTCTCTCTCTCTCTCTCTCTCTCTCTCTCTCTCTCTCACACACACACACACACACACACACACACACACACACACACACACACACACACTCACCCATACACACACACTCATTCATTCATACATACATACATACATACATACTAATTCTCTCTCTCTCTCTCTCTCTCTCTCTCTCTCTCTCTCTCTCTCTCTCTCTCTCTCTCTCTCTCTCACCACACACACACACCACACACACAGTCACACACACACACACACACACACACACACACACACACACACACACACACACACACACACACATTCACAGTGAAAAAACTGGCAACGAGACCTTTGGCGTAACACACAATTCAATGCCCTGACAACTCACATTCAAAACTAGAAAATATGGCCAATTTCTTTTATTAAGAGAAATCCTGTAACCTCAAAACTAGGTCAAGGTCCCTAAACTGGTATGAACATGCCGAGATCGATGAAGGTTATAACCATGTGGAGTGCTGCACATCTCACTTAAATGACATCCAACATCCAAGTAAATTATGGTTTCGTCAAAGGTGAAACGCACAAGTATCCCCCTTAACGCAGTTCAAATTATGCAAGAATAAAAGTGTGTGTGTGTGTGTGTGTGTGTGTGTGTGTGTGTGTGTGTGTGTGTGTGTGTGTGTGTTCATGATTCTGCCGGCATGTTACAAAAATACTGAAGACATTGAACTAGTCAACTGGACAACAAACGTGTCAAGAAAACGCGCAAGTTTCATTTTTCGACGTTTCAAAGTTTAAAATGGGCCTCTCTTCAACAGTTTCCTAAAAAAGCCACCGTCAAAGGTTGTTTTTTGTTGTTGTTGTTGTTGTTGTTTTGGCCACGACCGCACAATGGTCACTCAGCCACCACAGAGTTCAGCTGCAATTTACTCTACACGGCCTGCAAAAACAGAAAGAGACGGGACCCAGCGGATTCCAAAAATATGTAATAGCCCCTAAACCTTCCTACCTTGGGGGTAGGGTAGGGGTCACAGAGATAAACGTTTTATCTCTGCGGTAGGGGTATAATAAACTGGAAATGAGCACTTTCACCACGGGCACAACCGGACCAGACACCGAATCTAGATGACCTCGTTGATTTGGAGTGTGTGTGTGTGTGTGTGTGTGTGTGTGTGTGTGTGTGTGTGTGTGTGTGTGTGTGTGTGTGTGTTGGGAGGGGGGGGGGGGGGTATGTGCTACGGGTTACTGTAAAGTTCTCTCTTCTTAGTCTCACAACAAAACGTTGAACAAAGCGGCGAAAACGCCAAACACCGTCGGCGGCTTTAATTATTTTCACAGAGGAAAAGCAAGGTCCTCTCCCTGTCTTGGCCAGCACACCTCGTGCGAGTTAAAGGGGCCAGCGATCAAGAAAAGGTCGCTCCGGTGCGGTGTTAGTTCAAGCGGAATAACCGTTGCGACTGTTAGATCTTTATCACCAGCTCCCGAGGCCCAAAAGACGCCTTTGGCAATGATCACTAAAGCAAAGAAACGATTTTTTTTGTTCAAACACTACTTGTGATGCAAACTGCATTCAACACCTCTCTCTCTCTCTCTCTCTCTCTCTCTCTCTCCCTCTCTCTCTCTCTCTCTCTCTCGCGAGTGATAATTTATACGAAAACGTCTGGTGACAAAGTGTCATTAACTAAGTGTGTGTGTATGGGGGGAGGGGGGGGGGGGGAGCGAAAAACAAACGGACTAAACCGCTGTGTGTATATATATGTGTGTATGTGTGTGTGTGTGTCTGTCTGTCTGTCTGTGCGTGCGTGCGTGCGTGCGTGCGTGTACAAGTAAAGCAAGTTTTTGAGGAGACTCCTTTCGCCCTATGGATATCATCGTAGCTCGCGATAGCCCCTTGCACCAAATGTAACGATAATAAATCAAACTGTAAGCTCTGGTCACAGCACTGAAGTGGTTTGCACGCCTCTCCGAGGCTCGAAAGGCCTTTGCGTCGGATAACGCAGGAGGCTTGAGCTCAACCTCGGCGGCCCTGACTGACCTGACATGTGAGCCGGTTTGGCCTAGCGATAAGGCGTTAGGCTGGTAAGCAGAAGGACCTCGGTTCGAATCGCTTCGGCTCTCCCTTCTCTTCTCAAACTGTGGTCTGTGGACATTGTCTTGTTTGTGACTTTGTCCATCACAATTAATGAAACATTAAAATGGCTCTCATCACTGCCCATCTTAATGCAGGAGTCATGCTGATGGCGACAGCGTAGCGGTAGGTATATAATCTCCTTCTTCCCCCACCTCCATATTGTGAGCCGGTTTGGCCTAACGGTAAGGCGTTAGGCTGGTAAGCAGAAGGACCTCGGTTCAATTCCGCTTCGGCTCTCCCTTTTCTTCAAAAATTGTGGTCTGTGGACACTGTCTTGTTTGTGACTTTGTCCCTCACAATCAATGAAACATTAAAATGGCTCTTATCGCTGCCCATCTTAATGCAGGAGTCATGCTGATGGCGACAGCGTAGCGATAGGTATATAATCTCCCTCTTCCCCCACCTCCATACAGAGCTCAGGAGTTGTGTGAAAGTCGAGGTGGACGTCCTGGGCTCCCGTCCCTAATAAACCTACGGTTTCTGTGGACCTAAAGCAACACTTCAACAACACCTCCATACCCCCATCCCCCGATCTCCCCGTCCCTAATAAGCCTCGTGGTTTTTGTGGACGTTAAGCACCATGTTTAATTACTTTGACCTGACATAAGAAAGTGATACGACACCCACCTCCACCTTTTCTTACAACGGCTAACACAGGCTTGTGCACAATCAAGTACATGATGACTAACGTATATAAATAAAATTAGTATAATTATAGTCAGAACTTTTTTCCACACATATTTTTTATAAAAAATAAATAGATCTCTTATAACGTATCGCTTCATCTATTTGTTTCTTTGTTGTTGTTTTTCTTCATGTCTACTTTGTTAAAGCTCTGTACTGACATACCTAATTATAGTATGCTTTTCGTCAATGAGCTACTCAGGTAGTTTAAAGAATGTGCTGTTTTGCCACGCATACCCACCCCAACTCCCTCTTAACCTTCTACCAGCCCGTCTCCCTCCGCTGTTTTGCCACGCATACCCACCCCAACTCCCTCTTAACCTTCTACCTGCCCGTCTCCCTCCGCTGTTTTGCCACGCATACCCACCCCAACTCCCTCTTAACCTTCTACCAGCCCGTCTCCCTCCGCTGTTTTGCCACGCATACCCACCCCAACTCCCTCTTAACCTTCTACCTGCCCGTCTCCCTCCGCTGTTTTGCCACGCATACCCACCCCAACTCCCTCTTAACCTTCTACCAGCCCGTCTCCCTCCACTGTTTTGCCACGCATACCCACCCCAACTCCCTCTTAACCTTCTACCTGCCCGTCTCCCTCCGCTGTTTTGCCACGCATACCCACCCCAACTCCCTCTTAACCTTCTACCTGCCCGTCTCCCTCTGCTGTTTTGCCACGCATACCCACCCCAACTCCCTCTTAACCTTCTACCTGCCCGTCTCCCTCCGCTGTTTTGCCACGCATACCCACCCCAACTCCCTCTTAACCTTCTACCTGCCCGTCTCCCTCTGTCCAGAATGGGTTAATGGGAGCAACCCCAGCTACACCCAGAGCGCTTCTGGCTGAAATGCAGCCAATGTCCATGAAGTTGGGCGGACTTTCTGCAATTCCATCAGCGCACCAAGAAAGAGCACATTCCAACGAGTTCCACAGTGTGCATGTATTCCCCCAGCCAGATAAGGGGCCAAGCCGGAGCCGAAATACCGACTAATTGCACGGACACGATGTAATCTGTCATCTGGCTTCAGCACCTGTCTACGTCATCGGAGTTGGGCTGTGTACACATGTGTATTATACATAATCTGTGAGCTGTCACTATTTGTGTGTGTTTGGTGGTGGGGGCGTGCGGGTGGGTCGGTTGTGGGGGGGGGGGGGGAGACAGAGACAGACAGACAGAAAGAGACAAACAGACAGACAGAGACAGAGAGACAGAGAGATCGACGACTCGTAGATTCTAGTCTACCTTAGTATTTTATTGTTGTTTTGTATGACAATGGGGTTAGACAGGAGTTTTCAACAAACATTGCGCAAACGCAAAGAACCTTCAAACAAAGTGACAACAGTGGCTTGGGACACAAAGAGGCCAACAGAGACGAAAATCCGTTCTCTCTCTCTCTCTCTCTCTCTCTCTCTCTCTCTCTCTCTCTCTCTCTCTCTCTCTCTCTCTCTCGCCGACTGATCACATTAAAAATACGAGGCAATACCTACAGCGACAAGTGACGGACGTTAAACCTGGGACCGTAGAGTCTCTGGTTAAACTAAACCGGCGGTAACCTGAAAATCGGAGGAAGGGGGTGGGGGTTGGGGAAGAGATTCCGTTCCAAAGTATCTGCATTCCATCCTTAGAATGGAATGTGGTTATACCCTCCGGTGAGAACGAATGTAAATCCACAAGGCCTGACTCCACTAATCGGCTTCCGTAACGATGCTTTTAACTTAGTACCAGTGGTTTCCCTTGGTACACATGCTGTCTCCCCTGAGGGGTTCTGAGCCGGCAGTGAAAATATACACCTTCCTTCTGTTCAAAACAAATCCGGCCAACTCGTGCTAAAAACAACATTAACTACTAACCCCACATACCCCCCCTTCTTCAAAAACAAACCCGGGCAATCCCGGCTAAAAACAACACTGACTACTTAAACTCCACCTTCTGCCAGACTCATGCCTTCTCTTGGTCTTATCCCCCCACGGCAAATAAACTCAATATCACAACGACAAAAGGAACCAGGAAAAACAACACGGCTTTCCAGAAAACAAAATCCAGTAGATAAACCATGGAGATGAAAGGAACTAGATTTCAATGCGCAAGTTACGTCTCGTGGCTGCCATGTCCCAAACCCTTGGCACGAAGCAAAAGTGGCAGATCATAACCCTATGAAGCCGTTGTTATCGCAGTTGGTGCATTTGTTCGGAGGCGGAGTGGGTGAAACTGCAGGAGTCTCCTATTAATATAGCCACTAGAGGTAAACACAAGTCATCTCTTTCTTTCTCTTCTTCCGAGCAGTGTTTCTACCCTTTCTCCCTCTTCTCTCCTGTTTTTCCCTGATGTAAGGCACAATAATAACTGGGCGTTAAAAAGAAATTTATCTTTCTATCCCCTCCAGCTGACATTCATCTTAAGAAGGTAAGGGGGGAGAGCCAAGGACGAGGGAAGAGGCGGGGTGGGGGGGGGGGGGGGTAGCAGTTCAACAGATGATTTCGATGCAACCTCTTCAACCTAAGAGGTAAACACAAACTGCAAACTCAGCCTCCGTACGCGAGGAGACTGCTTGCTGCGCACGAGGAAGATAGCGACGGGTGCTTCGCATCTTTATCACGTCTCGAGCGACAAGGACGAACTGCTCGCGATACATGGAAGATAGGCCCCTACACAGAGGGTTGGGGAGTGTGGGGCTCGTCTGATGAAGTCGGCAGATGGCCTCGTCCACGACAGACACTATCTGCCAGACTGGTGATAGGTGACCGTCTGGCCCGGTGCTACCTTACTTACGTGAAAATCATCCAACATTGGTAAAACTGTACAGCACTGCAATACCTATCTGCGTCAATGGAGCTAACGGTTATTGTCCCCCCCCCCCCCCCCCCCCCCCCACCCACCCCTTTTTTTTAAAATGGTGTTATCATGGTCTCTTGAGTTTCTGGCCTGTCGAGACAAATGCTACCATAACTTTTAATTCTCTGATAAATCTGCACAACGAGGTTCTGTCAGTTAGTGAAGACATACCATCGTACTTCTACCAGTTTGAGGCACTACCGGGTCAGGTTTTGAATCAAGCTACCACAGCCGGCAACACTGCAGTTTTTTGTTGTTGTTTTTTTGTTTTGTTTTCCCATAAGCCGGTTTGGCCGGGCGGTAAGGCGTCAGGCTGGTAAGCAGCGGGACCGCGGTTCGAATCCGCTTGGGCTCTCCTTTCTCTTCAAAAGTTGTGGTCTGTGATCTTGTGACTTTGTCCCTCACAATGAATGAAACATTAAAATGGCTTTCAGCGCTGCCCACCTTAATGCAGAAGTCATTCTGGTGGTGACAGTGTAGCGATAAATATATAATCTCCCACTCTCCCCACCTCCATACCCCCTTCCCCCCTTCTTCCTCGCCCCTAATAAGCCTTATGGTTTCTGTGGACGTTAAGCATCATGTTTACTTACTTTTTGTTGTTGCTGCTGTTGTTTTGTGTGTATGTGTGTGTGTGTGTGTGTGTGTGTGTGTGTGTGTGTGTGTGTGTGTGTGTTGTGTGTGTGTGGTGTGTGTGAGTGTGTGTGTTTTACGCATCCTCTGATTGACAATCTCTTCCTCTCTTTTCACTTCTCACTAATCTCAGCCTGTTTTCGTTCTACTCTCTTTCCGTTCGAAGGGTTAGCGGGGCACTGGCAGTAATTTGATGGTAGCGGTGATGAGTGGGAGACAGGGGTTACGTCTGACTCAGAGCATTCACGTCATGTCCTACTATACTTATTTAAAGAAAGCCGGCCTTGAATGCGTGCCAGGCGAGCGACTGTAATGGACATCAATACCCAGAACAGTCCTTTTCATGTCGTAAATCCAGCACTTCTACAAATAGCTCCTTCTTGAATGTCAATTCTGGATCGTGTTTCTTCACGACTGTCCTTTTTAACTTTTAGGTTAAGCCGGGATCTATAGTGTCTATAGTGTCTTTTCGTGCCTCGGCACTGCTTTTCTTTTTCTTTTTCTTTTCTTTTTTGTGTGCCTTTTGGGGGATGGGGGGGGGGGGCGGGGGGGGGGGGGGGTATATATATTATTCATTTCTATTTTTCTTAACTACCTCGCGCTGCAGCCTGCAATCTGTGACTAGAGTTCCCTTTAAGTTTAATTAACTAATAATTAAAACTTAGTTATTTTTTGATGTACCTCTGGTGGACTTTATGTACCTTGTATATAATACACGCATGCCAGGTGAGCGTTACCGTAGGCGACTCAGGTCTTTCTTGCTGTACTTGTGTAACGTATTTCGAGCGCTAATTAACTCCCTTGTGCGTTGATTACTTATTGTTTGTGGACTCTGTAGCGAAACTCCAAGCCAGACATTTTTTGCTCTCAGTCTCTGACGCTGAACCCAAAAGCAGTAGTCACTATGTGACTTCGTGTGTGTGTGTGTGTGTGTGTATAAAACGATGATAAGAGTTACCTTTAAGTTTGATTATGGTTACTAAGATAGAAGGCGGGTATACAAGTTTGTTGACAAGCCTTCCATAGGGTGAGAGAAAACCTTCTGAGGCAAAAGCACATCCATTTGTTTACTATGTAACTTTTGTATTCTCAAGAACCGTTCTTTGAGTTTTAAAATTATATAAAATATGTGTTATCGTGTACTGTGATGTGGCTAATGTTCAGCCACGTTTTAATTTCTCTGATGAGATAATAAAGTAATCTTGAATCTTGAATAACCCTTTGAAAAGTTTAACAGACAGGCATGCCACATCCTGCATCTATTATATATGGCGTTTCCACTCCAGTTTGGTCTTCTTTGGCAGCCACATAGGGATGGGGACACGCCATCTGAGACAGTAAGGCCAGCCAAAAGTTTTCACCGATATAATATATATATATGCATCAGTCAACCTTACGACCACGTCATGCCCTTTCCGCACACACACACACACACACACACACACACACACACACACACACACACACACACACACACACACACACACACACACCAACACACACAAACTGACCTCCGACATTTTATGGAAGTCGAGTGTGGTTACAAGTATACACATTTTTATACAGATACAGGCGTTTGACCCCAATATTTCACAGTTAACTCACCTCACTCCTCAATTACAAAGTCGTGGATGGGTATAAACAAATACAGAGAGCATGATGCCGAATTATACCTGACAATTAACACATATATATATATATATATATATATATATATATATATATATATATATATATATATATATATATACTTGCTTTCCATTAGAGAGAGAGCGGTCATTTCATGGAAGTCGGGAGGTAGTGATAAATATAGACACTGAGACATGACAATTATCTCACCTCGGTCTCAGTTAATTTATGGAAGTCGGAGATTAATTTTTGTTTTAACTTGTTCTTAAATTATTTCAGTTACCTTTTATGGTGGGCGTGTTTGCGTGCGTGTGTGCGTGCGTGTGTGTGTACGTGAGCGCGTGCATGCATGTGTGTAGTGCAGGCCTTGCTGTTCTGCTTCTTGTGATTTGAATTGCTTGTACTTTTGTAGTCATTGTTATTGTCACTTTCCGCTTGTGGTGTCTCAACGTGGGTACAGTTAAGTTTACATTATATTTAAATTCTGAACAGTCAGCGAACCGAGCTCTACCGTTATGTTACAGGCAGGCGCTCTACAAATATTTTATTATTATTATTACAGAGGTAAATGGAGGGGGTCAGTGGAGACAGACAGACAGAGACAGAGAGATGCTCGACTTCCATATCATTATATACATGTGTATCTATCTATCTATCTATCTATCTATCTATCTATCTATCTATCTATCTATCTAAGGACAATTCACTGACACTGACAGATCATAAGGACAATTCACTGACACTGACACACCGTACGGACAACTCACTGACATATCATAAGGACAATTCACTGACACTGACATATCATAAGGACAATTCACTGACACTGACATACCGTAAGGAATATTCACTGACACTGACGCATCATAAAGACAGTTCGCCGACACTGGCATATTGTAAGGACAGTTCACCGACACCGACATATAGGGACAATTCACTGACACTGACATATCAGAAGGACAATTCACCGACACAGACACATCATCAGGACAATTCATCGACACACCATAAGGACAATTTACCGACACCGACATAAGGACAATTCACCGACACATATCATCAAGACAATTCACCGACACTGACAGATCACAAAGGGCAATTCACCGACCTCGGTCATTTTGTGGAAGTCGAGGGTGGGTCGGTCCTCCCGCCGCCGTTTCTTGCCGCAGCGGCGGTGATGCAGGACGCAGGGCTGCGAGTGGCAGCGGGGGATCTTGCTGCGGCACGGGGAGAGCGGCACGGAGCCCCCGGAGCCCACCACGCAGGGGCTGGACCCGGAGGCCGCCGCCTGGAGCCCCGTCGGCATCTGCTCCTCGTAGGAGAGGCTCCGTGACTGCAGCACCTCGCCGCGTAACGACCGTCCCGGGGAGTGGCTCCACCAGGAGGCGCTGAAGGCCGTGGCGTGGCAGGAGCGTAAGCTGGTGGCGGAGGAGGGTCGCGGGACGGGGGACTGCGGCGGGGTGTGGAGGTCCGAGGTCGTGTCGCGGCCGCTGTCGATGCTCAGCGGCGAGGGAGCCATGGGGAGCGCGGTGGTGGTGGTGGCGGTGGGGCCAACTCCTCCTACTCCTATTCCTACACCTCCGCCGCAGCCTCCTCCTCCTCCTCCTCCGCCGCCGCCTCCTCCGCCGCCGCCAACCACTTTAAAGTCTCGGTGGAAGCGGGCCGCCGTGCTGCCGATAGCCGTGAAACTGCTCAACGTCCGACTGTCGTGGTGCGGGGAGGCGAAGTGAGTCAACAACAACGTTCTGGCGTCCGGCTGACCCACGCTGCTGCTGCTGCTGCTGCAGCCACCTCCGCCGGGAGTTGAGAGAGCCGTGATGGGGATAGGCCGCCACACTTTGGCCCCTTCCACCAGCGGGGACGTCGACGACGACGCCGCTGCCGCCGCCCCCAACCCCTGGGGCGGGGTGTCGGCCGGAACGGACAAGGACCGGCAGTGCTTCTTCTTGGGCGGGGTGTCGAAGGCCCGCGCGGCGTAGTCCACGCAGCGGGGCCCATGCTCGTTGAGGTTGCTGCGGACACGCACCACCGGCTTGACGAGGAACCGGTGGGGGCCGCCGCCGGGCGGCTGAGGGAGAGCCCCAGGCGGCGAGAGCCGCCGGCTTCCTAGCACCAGGCGGTCGTTGTCGTTGAGGGGCGGGAGGAAGGAGAGGGCGGTCCCCTTCTCCCGGGTGTTGTTCCCTTCCTGGTCCTTGGTCTCGCCGTCGCACGGCAGCCACACGTTTTTCCCTGCCAGACACATGCATAGAGCACATGTTATTTCCCTGTCAGACACGCACAGAGCACAAAACTGTATTGCACGGCAGCCACACGTTTTCCCTGTCAGACGTGCATAGAGCATAAAACTATATAGCACTGTAGCCACACGTCTTTTCCTGTCAGACACACGCATAGAGCAACGACTCGGTAAAACTATATCGCACGACAGCCACACAGATTCTTACCTTCAATTTGAAGGGCCCCTTCTCTTGGTACCTGCAACACAGAGACTCATTTTAGTGACGAGTATACTACACAAATCAAACAGCTACTATGATCAAGGCCAAAAGAAGCGATTAAAGCGAGTCACAAAAACAAGCTGTACCAGATACGATACACATAATATTATACTTGTATACCACCACTTCCAAAAACCGCTCCATTTTGACAATAACACAGGTGCTGACATTGTAAGCGTATTATGCGCGAGATGAATAATAAATAAATGAAAAGAGCAAGGTTCTATGCGTCAGCATGTGTCCTGATCTTATTCTCCCCCCCCCCCCCTCCCCCCCCCACCCACCCACCCAAACTCCTCCATTTTTCACAGCCATCAACACAAACACCACTGTCAACGGCTGGCACTACATCAACAAGCACGTCACATTAGTGCAACTTCCACTGGCGAGGATCAAGAAGGTGCGCCGACGAGGGCGCCATAAAGCTCAGTCTCGACAAGAAACACGTGTCAGAACTCAGGAGCTGTGTGAAAGTCGAGGTGGCCGTCCTGGGCTCCCTTTCCTAATAAGCCTACGGTTTCTGTGGACGTAAAGCAACACTTCAACTTCAACGAAACACGTGTGAACTCCATTTTCGCTAGCCTTCCGCCTCGGTCCGGGTCGGGTGCTGCAGTCTGCACAGTGGCTGGTTTCTTAAAAGAGCATCTTCTGATGTTGCTTTACGTCCACAGAGACCGTAAGGACTATTAGGGACGGGGAGCCCAGGACGGCCACCTCGACTGTTACACAACTCTTGAGCTCTGACTACAGTTCAATGTTGCGTTACGTCCACAGAGACCGTAAGGACTATTAGGGACGGGGAGCCCAGGACGGCCACCTCGACTGTCACACAGCTCCTGAGCTCTCTCTGCATTCGTTCTCCTATTGGTGCATTATTTATACTGGGAAGTACCTTTTCTTTCCGGAATGCAGTAATAGTCTTAATCTGCAAGCATTACGTCTGACGTCTGACACGTGACGATAGAGCGAGAGAGAGAGAGAGAGGGAGGGGGCAAATGGGGAAGGGGAGAGGAGCGAGGGAGAGAGAGAGAGCCGAGATCGAGGGGAGGAGGGTTAAAAAAAGAAGAAGTCAAGTTGACGAAACAGACTGAACCGTGTCGAAGTATTAAAAGCAAGAAGACAGCTGGAATTATTTTCATCCATTCATCATCACATCAAGCGTTGAAAGAGATGAAATGGTTGGGGGCGGCAGCTGTATGCATTTACTGGGTGTGATATTGTAAACTGCACCTGGTCGTTACTATCATTAAAACGGCAAGGACACGGCAAGGACACGGCGAAGACACACACACCACCACCACCACCACCACCACCACCACCACAATCATCTTTTGTAACAAGAACCAAACAACCAGTCGACCAAACTTCTCGTGTTCCAAATAAAAACAAAATAAGCAACGACAACTAGCTGATTGTACAAATCCCTCAATACACTACACTACACCCCAACAAAAACTGACTGTACAAACCCCTCACCACACTACACTACACTACACTACACCCAACTACACTACACCTCAACAAAAACTGACTGTACGAACCTCTCACTACACTACACTATACCCCAACAAAAACTGATTGTACAAACCCCTCACTACATTACATTATACCACAACAAAAACTGACCGTACAAACCCCTCACTACACTACATTATAGCCCAACAAAAAAACTGACTGTACAAACCCCTCACTACACTATACCCCAACAAAAACTGAAAAACTGAATACATGCATTGGTTTTCTTTTCATATTTTATCCTTAGCAGTGGTAAGAAATTCTTACCACGTAAATGTCACAGCTATACTGATCAATCGAAACCATCAGTAACCATCAGCAACTATCAAAACTAGGGGGAGGGAGGCGGAGAGGGGGGGGGGGGGGGGGGGGGGGGGTAGTGCCACGCACGCCACCATGCAGGTTTAATTTTCGGAATGGTTTTCCTTTATTGCCTCAGAGATTGGCTTACTCTAAGAAGACCCCAGGCACCTATTAAGTGCAGTAATTGGTCAGCGACTGTGATAAATCCTCCTCCTGATCCACCTTTTCCCCCCAAGTCACGACACCCTCCCGCAGGACTCAGAAACAAATAAATGAGAAACGCGGTCGGGAAAATGTGCTTGGAATTAACTCTCGGACCGGAACGTGGGGTTAAACGACCCCCGGCCTGTCCGTGGTAATAAAACTTGCGTCTACGGTTTTGGACGGTTGCGCTGCATTCTGGGCTTGACCGCTACACATTTTACACGCGGTCGTTTCAAAGGTGTAGTCGCTTTACGAGGCACTGACCGCATTTTACTGACCGCAACTGGTAACCTCTACAACGTAAACAACTGACGGGGCTGTAGATCATTTCCTTCTTCAACTGAGGAGCAGCTTCCCCCCGTCGCTGTAGCGTAGACCTCCTTCTCACTTCACGCAGCCTTTGGCGTGGTGGCATGGACCTATATCTACATATATAATTATAGGTCCATGGTGGCGGTACACAAAGTGAGGGGACAGAACGCCCATCTTGAACAATTCGCTATACTCATCATGTGGCTCATCCTCAGATCGTGGACTGACAGATTCCATCTTTATCAAAGTAGTCGACAAGCATCGCCGAAAAAGCTGTCTACTAAGTACAAGTCTCTGCTGATGCAGTTTTTTCCGAATCTTTGAAGCGGCGGGAGAATTTTCTTCTCAACTTTCTGTGCTGACTTGTATTTCGGTATCTGTTCCACCCCCGTGTTACCGCAGTAGTACGTAAAAGATCCCGGTCATTCTGCCAAAAGTGCAGGTGGCAGGTTACAGTTAAACACGCATATACTTACATATGTGGCTTTGCATGAAGTGACATTGCGCATGGTTGTATGGTGTACACAGAACTTGCGCCGAGACAGCAGCAGTTTCATGTGGCACCAGCCAAGCCAGCGCTGTAAGCACACCACTTTTGGTGTATATTCAAAAACGAAAGCTAGTCACTCATGTAGAACCACATGCGAGCGCACTGAGTCTGCTCGAGAGTGGAGAATAGCGCTATATAAAAGCAGTTTTCATCATCATCACCATCTAGCCGTTGGCACCAACTTCTCAGTCTAACAAAGAGAGACCTACAGCAACATGCTGCGCTGTGCTTCGGGTCCGTATCACACTACGTGTACGACATACCGTCGATGCGAGCTTCCTCTGTCAACCTAGAACGGGGGCACGTGATCATCGAATCGAACTACTTTCTACTCCCCCCCCCCCCCCCCCCCCCCCCTCTCTTCCTCCATCGCCTCTCCCCCTCCCCCAATACTGCAGTGCAATCACGTCGAAGTTTCAGCCTAGCCGTCTGGATTACGGCTCAATCCCTCCTGACCAATTGATGGATGGACTCCATCATCGAGTCCGGACCCTTTACTCCTTCGATCCGGCGTCGGCTTGCTGTGGCCTGTCCTGTGCGTCGAGAGTGACCGCGGAGGGGAGAACTTTCGGAAGACAGTGGTGCAGTCAGTGGAGATCACTAAAAATCACTTCTGCCCCCCCCCCCCCCCCTCCCCCCCTCTCTCTCTCTCTCTCTCTATATATATATAGAGAGAGAGAGAGAGAGAGAGAGAGAGAGAGAGAGAGAGAGAGAGAGAGAGATTCGTGTCAGAATTGTATCCCTCTGTGCTGTAATACTCATCAGATGCGAATGATCAGAAAGAAGAAAAAGAACAGAGAAAACTCTGAGGCTGTCAGACTCTCAGTCCTTTCACTAGCCAGCACACTGAGTATGTCGACAACAAAGGGCCCCTGGCGAAATATGTACACGTGTAGTGTATGTAGTCACCACAGTATGAAACAGGGCTGCTGGAGTGAGTGATCCCTACCCTGCACGTGCATTCTGTAGGGCCAGGCGCCGCCAGCTGAAAGTCCGCGACATGGCATAGCATGGCACGGCACCGCCATTCCAGCCATTCCTGGCACCAGCAGAATTGGCGCGTCAACATCAAAAGCAGGTTGTCAATGCGCCGTGTCAGCATTGGAGGAATGACAACAATACTTACGGGGGAACAATGGGGTCAAGGAATGAACAAGTGGGTCAAACTGGTTCCGTGTGCAATAATACGTAGAGAAACCACTTGACAAGCAGCAGCGCGTGGCGAGAAAGTTATCAAGGCAGGAGGGCGAGGGTTGTGGGGGGGGGGTAGAACTTCCTTGAAGTGTGCTCAGCAACAAACAGGCAGCTTCAAGGAGTCGCAAAGCCCGAGGAAAGTCATTTCAGTCGTAAACCCCAAGGAAGAGCAGAACGGCCGATGGCGGGCCTTGAATTTTGTAAGCTGCCCAACGACTGAGGATCTCACTGCCCGGTTCATAAATTAATGACGCTTGCCAGCAAGCTTGGCAGAGAGCTCAGTCCTGAGGTGTGTCGAAGTCGAGGTGGCCGCCCTGGGCTCCCCGTCCCTAATAAGCCTCATAGTTTCTGTAGACTAGTAATATAGTTTCTGTAAAGCAACATCGAATCAAGCTTGGCCTCCTTGCCTCAGAGCTCAGGAGCTGTGTGAAAGTCGAGGTGGCCGTCCTGTGCTCCCCGTCCCTAACAGTGGTCCTTACGGTCTCTGTGGACGTAAAGCAACACTGGAGGAAGAAGAAGAAGAAGAAGAAGAAGAATGGTCTGGCCTGTATTATTGGGACCATCAGTGGGGGTATAGCAGCACGGATTCCCAGCAACACTAGTTACCTGCTCTGCATAAACTTGTCTGTGACCAGCCCTGAAGGATGCCACTTCTACGGTACACCCCCTTTATCGGCTGTTCACACTCCACGCAGCGGGCGTTCGCCCCCGCGTGTGTTAGAGAGAGAGAGAGAGAGAGAGTGTGTGTGTGTGTGTGTGTGTGCGTGTGTGTGTGTGTGTGTGTGTGTGCGTGTGTGTGTGTGTGTGTGTGTGTGTGTGTGTGTGTGTGTGCGTGTGTGTTTGTGTGTGTGCGCGCGCGCGCGCGCGCGTGTGTATGTATGTATGTATGTGCGTGCGTGCATGAATTTCTGCCATTCTAGTCACCCATAAGAATGTGTAGGCCTGCCATTCTGGTGGTGACAGTGTAGCGAGAGGGGCGGGGGCGCAGTGCTGTTTAGCTTTGGTGAGGTGTTGGTGACAGTGACTCAGTGAAAGAAGGAAAGGCAAAAAGCCTCGACTACTGGCCCGTCTCCATTTCAAAAGGATGGCATACACATGTACGTCAGTAATGGAGCTTAGAAAACGCCAGGGGATCCGTCAGGTGAAGAGCGCGAGGTATATATAATACAATTTCCTGCTCTCAACACCAGGCCAGTGAGCCGGTTTGGCCTAGCGGTAAAGCGTCAGGCTGGTAAGTGGAAGGCCCTCAGTTTGATACCGCTTCGGCTCTCCTTTCTCTTCAAAAAAGGTTGTGGTTTGAGGACAGTGTCCTGTGACTTTGTCCATCACTTCCTATGAAACATTAAAATGGCTCTCATCGCTGCCCATCTTAATGCAGGAATCATTCTGGTGGTGACAGTGTAGCGATAGGTATATCATCTCCCTCTCCCCCCACCTCCATACCGCCCTTCCCCCAGTTCTCCCCGTCCCTAATAAGCCTCATGCTTTCTATGGACGTTAAGCACCATGTTTACTTACTTACAACACTAGGTGAGCCGTCTGGCCTAGCGATAAGGCGTTAGGCTGGTAAGCGGAAGGACCTCGGTTCGATGCCTCTTCAGCTCTCCTTTCTCTTCAAAAGTTGTGGTCTGTGGACACTGTCTTGTGACTGTCCCTCACAATCATGAAACATTAAAATGTTTCTCATCGCTGCCCACCTTAATGCAGAAGTCATTCTGGTGGCGACACTGTAGCGATAGGTATATAATCTCCCTTTCAACACCTCCATACCCCTTACCCCCCTTCTCCCCATCCCTAATAAGCCTCATGGTTTCTGTGGACGTTAAGCACCATGTTTCCTTACTTACTCAACACTAGTGAACATTACCGTATAAGTGGTTTCCGCTTTCAGCACTCTCGCCACTCGCTGTGTTGTGTTTTGTTTTTCAGTCAGCGTACACCAGTGCACCGACAGCGTCTCTGAGCTTTCCCTAGATCCCCATGTACATCATGGTACACTTTGGAAGTGGTAAGTAAACGAAGAGTTACGCTTCATCACCGTGCATCGTTGCTATTACTATACCTAACAAGGATGCACGGCAAAATACCGCCCCCCCCCCCCCTCCCCCCGCCTCCTTTTCCATTCTTGTGTGCCTAGTGACAGCGTAAACCACAGCGTTAATGTCAGTGTAATATTCCCAGTTTGTTCGCACTTGGCCCGGTTATTACAAAATTAGTGAAAGTACGTCATTATACCTGGCTTGGTTGCAAGGAGATCAATGACGTAAGAAGAAGGAATCACAAACATTCAACGAAGTTCTGAACCTATGTTGTGACCTTGACTATGAACACAGCGTTCCGATATATATATATATATATATATATATATATATATAATATATATATATATATATATACCAGTGAATTTCACAATTGTGTGCGCGTGCACACTTAATTCTTAATATCGAGCGCAAAGGGTCATATGAGGAGGATGAGAGAGACTTGCCTGTGTGTCTTTTCAAGGATGAAAAAAAAAATCGGGTTCATAAATGCCAAAAGTGACATACTGCCACAGATTTGACTCCAGTGCTGAAAGGTCGGTACCCACAAAGGGACTATTTAACAGGATTCAATAGATGCAAATTGAATGCCATGGCGTGACCGACCGCTTCTGAAGTGAATCCGAGAGCTCGTGAGCACGAACGCTTTATGGCTTTTCCTAACAATTGTAGTAGTATCCTAAGAACGGTGAAGTTTGCATAAACTCTTCCAGACACTCTCCACTTCGGCAGTAACCGACCGTGTACTTATTCGCGACAGCAGCATGCAGCTGAATGCCTGGGGACTGCAAACAATGGGGCCATTTCCTCGCTCTCTCTTTGGTCTTCACGTAGACTAGAAAAACAAAAGGAGAGACGGAAACAAAACAAAAACCAAAAAATACCCAGCCCGTCAAAACTAGGATCTGGAGCAATAACAACCTTTGGGAGCTACCGTGTTTACGCAGCGGTATGGAGCACAATACCCCAGCGTTTCTTTGATTATACTTTCAATACTAGACCATACCTCAGCAACAGTGGTTTTTAGAAGTGAACTGTAAAGAAACCCTCGTGAGCTGTATTGAACAAACACCGAACCTAGCGTACGGAGGGGAAAGAGTAAAGTCCCGCTGTACGGTTCCCCTGGTAGTATTGTGTTTTGGGAAGACTGGGGGAATTCTTGACAAAGGTTACGTTTGCCTTAGTACCTACGGCGGCGAGTCTCGGAATCGTTTCCCGTAAAGCAAGCCTGAGGTGACACCCAGCAGTCACAATCAACTCCGTGTAGTCCCCACACCAGTTCCACAGGCCCACTATTGTTCGCTGGCGCTCAAGTCAGATTCCCCCCTTCCACCCCAACCCCCCACCCACCCCAGCATACCCTTTTTAAAAACTTTTTATATATTTTATTTTTTAAGACATTGGTTGTATCATTTACGTGACAATGCACACGTCCTAAAAACTTCTTTTTTTTTTTTTTTTTAAGAAGGGGGAGAAAAAAGGTCCCCTTATGACTCACAGTCTGTAAAGAACCTGAAGCAAAATACAGCCTGTTTAAAACCACCAGTGGAAGAGAGAGAAAATAAAGAAAAAAAGCGTCCAATCTACAGTAAACATCTAACTGGAAGCTAATGCAGCATGACCAAGCTGAGTGACCGCCGGAACAGCCCAGAGGGATTGACTCACATAGCGTGTTCAACCTCAAGACTCACTTGCTTTGGTGGCCATCCAACCTATTGTGAACACGTCATTACTTACGGCAACTCAACTCAACTCGTCGAGCTACAGTGGGAGTGATGGTTCCTTATTGTTAAATTTTGCGGTACTGTATTTATCTACTCATGTCACCCCCCTTTCTTCTTCACCCCCCTTTCTTCTTCCCCCCCCCCCCCCCCCCCCCCCCCCCCCCTCTCCCTCTCTCTCTTCTTCTTCTTCTTCTTCTTCTTCTTCTTCTTCTTCTTTCGGAAATGATGTTCAGTTTCAATCGGCGATTCAGTTCGTACGGGTGAACAGGCCTGTGTTCAGTCTAATGGGCGACTTGGTTCACTTACGCCTGAGTACTTTCAGTGGCTACCAACCTTAGTAACCTGGACGGAAAACAGGAGTAAGTGACTTGGGGTTTTACGCTCAGTCAACCAAGACGGTTAAGTTCAGGCGAATGGAAAACAGGAACAGTAACAGAATTGTCAAAGGGCAAGGACTGTTTACTTGCTCGGTTGAGACACAAATGTGTAAGGACTCTTTACTTGCTCGGTTTAGACAAAAATGTGTAAGGACTCGATACTTGCTCGGTTTAGACAAAAATGTGTAAGGACTGTTTACTTGCTTGGTTTAAACAAAAAATGTGTAAGGACTGTTTACTTGCTCGGTTTAAACAAAAGATGTGTAAGAACTGTTTACTTGCTCGGTTTAAACAAAAAATGTGTAAGGACTGTTTACTTGCTCGGTTTAAACAAAAATATGTAAGGACTGTTTACTTGCTCGGTTTAGAAAAAATGTGTAAGGACTGTTTACTTGCTCGGTTTAAAAAAAAATGTGTAAGGACTGTTTATTTGCTCGGTTTAAACAAAAATGTGTATCACTGCTCAGCCTCGGTCACATGCCTCTATTTTGGTTTATATTTTTTACCCTGCAAAAGTAAAATATGAAATTTCCGGGAGGAAATATTCAGAAGATACTGAACCACTGTCAATCGACTTTCAGAAAGAAAGAAAAACCCGGACGGTACTATCAGTATTATACGTCGTGGAACTGAGAGTGAGAACAGGAAAACCGTGTTCCGTTAGAACGGAAACTAACATCACAGAAGACGAAATCCAGGACTGCTGCAATCTGAATGTTCAGACCATTCAACATTCTCTTGTACCCCGCTCTTTTCCGGTGCTCTATGCATGCAGGCTCATTGACATCAATACGTGCTTGGTGTTGGCTTCTCTGGATTTGTATGACAAAGGGTCGCACACAAAAACCCGCGGCACAATGACTGACGGTTGAAAGAAGCCAGCAAGCAGATGATCGCAGAATGAAATTCTCTGGCTGTTCAAGTTTTTCTTCTGCTTCTCCCCCCCCCCCCCCTCCAATCCAGCGGTTGGGGATGAGTGCCAAACACAGGAACCGAGGAAGAGTTTTGAGTACGCCATGCCCCCCCCCCCCCTTCCTCGTCCCAATCCCCACCCCGTCCCCTCCAAAAAAAATCCCTTCGGCAAACACATCGATGCAAGCCAGTCAATGTTTGATAAAGATTCCATCCCCAGTCTATTTGAGGAGAGCAAAAATGGCAAGGATTTGTAGTTCCACATACAAGACTAACAAACACCACCGCCTGTCTATGCGTGGCTGTTTGCCACCAGAAACCTCCCTCTTTTACGCGTGGCATTCAAACACGAGCACGCGGAGGGGCAAAGAGGACACCAGGGACTGGAACCAAGCCAAGAGTCAGCAATGAATTGGGCAATGTTGAAATTAGAAGAAGGCCCGAAAAACAAGCCTGGGGTCTGCAAGCCCACCCCCCAACCCCCCTAAACACTCTTTTCAAGGCCCTGGCTCCAACGAAGGGGAAATGTCCCCCACCCCAAGTAATCTGTGCCCGCTGTTGGCCTTGCCCGGTGGGTCCATAATTACAGGGTCGCGATGCAAAAAAAGGCTATAGCTTTTCAGTCTATACCTACCATCTGATACAGCCATTCCAAAAGCTTACATACGATATAGCTAATTAACGGTAGCACGACCACTGTTGACAATGATTGCTTTGTACACCTGGCGAATCAACACAAAGCCAAGAAACAGCCTTGGCCAGTGAGTCAATTTTAGTCATAGACTAAGTCCATGGGTTTAGCACCATGCCAGAAACAGTCTAGTACACCACATACATGAACAGACAAGTACACCAGATCAATGAACTAGCATTGCACCTTTCGTCAAATACTGTCTTGTGACAGCAGTCAGTTCCAGTAGTGATCGTTACGGACACCAACCCGTTTCGAGCGAAGTCAGCAAAGTCAATTTCCGAAATTAGTAAAGGGGCAAAGGGTTCTCTTCTCGTAAGGGGAGCAAACAGAAAGAGACAAACACACGCACACACTCACAGACACAGAGAGGCTGGTGGGGAAGATGAGGGGATGCAAACAAGCGGACAAAGGGGACAGGGAAAGGGTTGTGGGGGAGGGGGCGGGGCAGGGGGGGGGGGGGGGGGAGAGTGGGAGGGGGGGTGGAGAGGGAGGGCACAAAACAGGCAGACAGAAAAAGGATGGGATCCAAGCAGACAGGCCATGACAAAAACCGCACCAACCCAGCAATCGGCAAGATAAATTGTCGTGAAAAACTGTGGAGATAATTTATAATCTACAGTAAACATCTAACTGGAAGCTAACGCAGCACAACCAAGCTCAGTGACCGCCGGAACAGCCCAGAGGGATTGACTCATATAGCGAGTTCAAGACTCACTTGCTTTGCTGGCCATCCAACTTATTGTGAACACCGTCAACACTTCATTATTTACGGCAACTCAACACCAGCAAAGTGGGACGGGGTTGGGGGTGGTCGTTCATAGATAGATAGACAAAAAGATATATATATATAGCAAAACAATGCTCTCTGTGGCTCCTGGGCAGAGAGACAGACAGAGACGGACAGAGACAGAGAGATAACCGGCCTTCAGATATATCTACACAGACACGGACAACAGCTGCGACAGCACACGCAGCTAGTTACTTACCTTGAGATGGTCATCTTCCAGACTCTGTCCGCGCAGTTTCTCGGTGATGAGCGCTACAGGAACATGCAGCATGGTTTGACACTGAGCGCTGTCTCCCTGGCCCCCCGCCTGGCCCCCGCTCGCCTCGCCCCCTCCCCCTCCTGCTGCCCTGACCCCCCTCACGCTCGCCGCATTGCCCCCCGGGCTCTACAACGCCGCTCGCTACGGAGGCTGTCGGCATTAGAATCGTCGTGGGCGAGGAGAGGACGCTGGCGACGATGAGGATGGCGACGATGGAGGTAGGTCCATGGCAATTTAGTGTTGTCGACGGCGGAAAACGCGACGAGGCGCTCAGATCTTGATCTGCAAAAGATAGAAATCCCCGTTGAAGAGCATGACGATGAAAATTAATGAATTAACTAACTAACGAATTACGGGTGTAGCTTTGGTGGAGTTTACTGTCTTGTAGTTTTCACTTGCATGCCAGGTGAGAGTGACCGTAGTGATTCGGGCCTTTGTTGTGGTGTTCATGTGACGTCTCTCGAGCGCTAATTAACTCCTTTTGTTTGTCGGTGCTGCAAAGAGGCATTTGATTAACAAACATGTTTCGGAAGGCTAGTGTGTGTGTGTGTGTGGCCGGGGGGGGGGGGGGTCAATCTTGAGATACCACAAAGTAATGTTGATGCTTCCTTCGGCTGCAATCGGCAGAAATAAACAGCGTTCTTGTATTTGGTGCTGCTGCCTGTTGGCCTTGTTGAAAAGATTAAGCTTTCTCAAACACGGCTAACCCGTCTTGTTTTGAAATAACGGCATCGCAATTTCTCACACAGAACGCATGCATTCCAAGTTCACTCGACAACAAGTTTCCCATTGTGCGAAGAAAAAACACACACACACACAACTCGACCCAACTTCATTCCATGTGTGCTCATGCAAAAACTAATAAGGCTTTACTAAACAAGACTGACACCTGCGCTACACACACAAATGTCGAAATTACCACCAGAAACAACACCGGCGTAATAATAAACACACCGTCTTGCTTATCAGGGTATTTAATATCGGCGAGAAGCAAGCAAGCGACGAGGGAACCGCTAAACACGAGACACAAAGCCTCACTGCGGCATGCGGCGCTATCTCCCCCACGAAAAGCTGCCAGATTTCAATACCTCATCGACACCGCTGATAAAACGAAGCCTTAGAGCCTGTCCTGCGCTGGAGTGATTGCGGTGGCACTCAGCGGAACCTAGGTGACCTGCTTTCTTTACTCCCTCGTCGCCGCTGTTCCCCGACTGCAGTTTTGGAGAGAGAGAGAAAATTACGAGCAGCTCACACCTACGCACATTGTGCAAAGACCACGAAAGCGAGAGGTGGTCGGGGGTGGTGTTGGGGGGGGGGGGGGGGGGGGGGTGGGGGGGCGGAGGGGGTGGTGGTGAGAAGGGGTGAGAAAGGAAGAGAGGAATCTGTGCCCGTTGAAACGCAATAGTTGAACCACAGTCGTCTCGAGAAACCCTTCGAGGGCCCAAGTCTCAATGACACCTACAAATTATGACTCTGGCTGTTTTCCTCTCGTCGCCCAAGTGATTGCCGATATAGCATGTTCTCCGTGCACGGTACTTTGCGTTGCCAACTACGTTGTTGACGCCAAACCTACCCATAATTTCCCCAACAATTAATAACACGGACACCAGTCTTCCATAACCGCAACCACGTAATGCTAGTAATGAATGTCACGACCGCTCGACGGCGTTAGTGCCGAAACTCCCTTCCACCACTATCCAGTTCCCTAGCACTGACGACCACCCTACCCATAATTTCCCCAACAATAAATAACAAGGGCACCTTAAAGACACCAGTTTTCCATAACCACAACTGCACGTAATTCTAGTAATAAATGGCATGACCGCTCGACGGCGTAACTGCCGAAACTCCACTATCCAGTTCCGTAACAGTACTAACACTAAAGACCACTTGATTACACTACTCGCGCACACTTCATTCCACTGTGTACTTTAACGTGCCATTCTGACACTCTCGACAGAGGTGTACCGAACGACTAGCGTGTGTGCTCCACACAATG